>JALIGW010000009.1:1280000-1460000 GCA_023053685.1 Diadophis punctatus similis
CAGCTACAAACAGAAAGTCTGGGCTATTGTCAAGAACCATTAAGGCTGTTAGAGGCAGTTCCTGAAAACACTTAAAATTTAGATAAGGATTAGGCTAGAAACAGAGGCACACCAGAATCTTTCTTTCCTGCATTTCTTGCAGGATTAGCCCTGTAAAGTGGGAAAAGATTTCTTCCAACAACAGGTTCTCCGAACTGCTCAGAAAATTAACATACAGTTCGGGAGAACCTTGCAAACCGGCAGGAGCCCACCACTGAAAATAGCTTGACCCTCTCCTCTCTGTGACAGCCCCTCAAATATTGGAACACTGCTGTCATGTCTTCTCTGGTCCTTCTCTTCATTAGACTAGCCATGCCCAGTTCCTGCAACCGTGCATCGTATGTTTTAGCCTCCAGACACCTAATCATTTTGTTTGCTCTTCTCTGCACTCTTTCTATACTCTCAACATCTTTTTTATAGTGTGGTGACCAAAACTGGATGCAGTATTCTAGGTGTGGTCTTACTAAGGCTTTATAGAGTGGTATTAGTACCTCTGTTAATGCAACTTAATGCATTAGTTGCATTAACTTAGTGAAGAGAGCTTCATTCTGATATTTATTAAATCAGACTGGTCTTTCAGTTACCAGATTCTCACATCACACAAAGACAAGGGTGTTTTTTGTGTTTTTTTTAAGTGATTTGTTAAATGACCCACAGTTCTTATAGTTCACATAGTATATACACATAATCTTAGTCATATTTTTGCAAGACCCAAAAACAGGTATAGAATATTTGATGAAGAAACTAAATGACTTTAGAGCATTAATGGACTTCAAAACAAATAAAAAGAAAATAACGATGCTTGTCTAGAATAAGGCTTTTTAGGATTATGAAATATTGACAAAAAAAGTCAGGTTTCAAGTTGGAGAAAAAAGTAAAATATCTTGGGGTTATATGGACAAATACAAATTTTAAATTGTTTCAAAACAACTTTGTAGCTGATATCAAAATTATATCTTAAAAGACCTTTCAAGATGGGATAATTTGCAATTTCCCTTATTGGGTAGAATCTCTCTAATTAAGATGAATGTTCTACCAAAGATGTTATTTTTATTTCAGACTTTACTGTTACTCTTTACGGATACTACATTTAAACAATGGCAAATGGATATTTCCAAGTTCATATGGCAAGAAAAAACCCCAAATATTAGATATACAGTAAACTATTACAAGATGCTGAAGAAAGAGGAAGTTTGGGCTTACCAAATTTTGAATTGTCTGCTGTTTGCTCTGGATAAAACAGTGGGTGATTCTCCAAAACAAGAGACTACTTGAATAAAAGGCCCGTGAACTAAAATTTGGATAGCATGCCTATTACGTATGACAACGTTAAAATAAATGTTGATTTCAACAATCACTTTGTTAGCCATGCCATCCTAAGGGTTTTTAACAAATATAAAACTGTGAAAGTACCTCTTTGGGTATCACCTCAGAAAGCCTTTTTTAGAGAAGAAAGAATGGTGAGATCAGACTGGTGGATTCACATTCAAATAATATTTTTTAATCAAGGTGAACTTACCCTCAAATCTGAAGATAAGATGGAATCAGAAGGACATGTCTTTCACTGGTTTACATATTTACAACTAAAAGAAAGGTTTAAATTAGACTTTAAAGGTCAAAGACTTGACCTTGTAAAAATTAATTAGAACTTGTATTGTGTGGTAATAATGAACATATTATTGCCAAGGTGTAAAAACTGTTGAAATTGAATTTGGAGAATGAGTATGTGAAGCATTGTATGATACAATGACCAAAGAGCTTTGGGTATAATATAATGCTTGAACAAAGGGAAAAACATGTGGACGAAGGGTTTAAAATTTACATCAAATTGTAATTTAAAATAATTTTTTAAGTAAATAATGCTGGAATTTAACAACAGTAATTAGATTTATATTTTAACAGAGAAGATACCAGAAACTTTTCTTTTAGGCTTAATGGATAAAAAACTTGTCCCAAATATGCTTTTTTCAAAAGCCAACTGAACTTTCTTGGCTTTTTCTTTGAAAATGTTTTGCTGCTTATCCACGAAGTTTCTTCAGTTGTAACTGTTAGAACTTAAGATCTTCTTGGATGAGAAGTGAAACTATCTATTAATTCTTGTGTTGAACTAATTTTAAGGCAAAAGAGGCAATAGTTTTACAACATTAACTATTAAGGTTTAATAAGAGGTATAACAATCTCTTATTGCAAAGTTCTTGTAATAACTAATATTTACCTTAACATTTCTCTTTAATTGCTTATTTTTTAAAAAGGGGGAGGATGAAATTTCTTTTACTCCATTATCCATCACTTTTTCTGCAGCTTTTTCTTCTACCAAGCTGAAAAATATCTATCTGTCTGTCTGTCTGTCTGTCTGTCTGTCTGTCTGTCTATCATCTATCTATCTATCTATCTATCTATCTATCTATCTATCTATCTATCTATCTATCTATCTATCTATCTATCTATCTATCTCTATCATCTCTCTCTCTATCTTTATCTATCTATCTATCTATCTATCTATCTATCTATCTATCTATCTATCTATCTATCTATCTATCCATATCTCTCCCTCTCTCTCTCTCTCTCTCTCTCTCTCTCTCTCTCTCTCTCTCTCTCTCTGTCTCTCTCTCTCTCTCTCTCTCTCTCTCTCTCTCTCTCTCTCTCTATCATCATCTATCTATCATCTATCTATCCATCATCTATCTATCTATCACCTTACAAGCTCCCAGCAAAGAAAAGAAAGCAGGAATGTGGATAATCTTCAGTAATGTTCTTCCAGTGTCCAGCAACAGAAAAATAATATCATTGTTCATAACAGTTAATACTATCAAAGTCACATTTAATTTAATGATACATAATAATAACTAAATTGCAAAGAAAGGAGAAGTAACAGTGAGTTGTTACCATAAACCCAAAGCCTAACAGTCACAAGCAATGAAAACCTGATGCTGAAAAACAGAAAAACAGAGTTAGAAAGGACTTCTGAGTTTTTCTAGTCCAACCCCCAGCTTAGGCAGGAAAGTCTATACCCATGATGGCGAACCTATGGCATGCGTGCCCAAAGTGGTACGCGAAGCCATGTCACCCAGCACATGTGGCATTGCCTGTTTGTCTTCCGGTTTCTGGTGCACATGCATGCGTGATGATCAGCTGTCCTTCACACCCGCAGCAGTGTCGAAAACCGGTGTAGGCATGCATGCCAACCAGCTGATTGTTGGGTGTGCATGCGCGCCAGAACCCAGAAGTTTGGCTTTTCTGGAGCGCGATCCCTTCGTGCTCACGGCAGTGCCAAAAACTGATGTGCACATGCGCACCGGCCAGCTGATTGTTGGAGGTGCATGCGCGCTAGAACCTGGAAGTTTGGCTTTTCTGTAGTGCAGTGCTAACAAGCGTGAGCGCGTGTGACATTTTCGCATGACCATCACTGGCCTATACCATTTCAGAGAAATGGTTGTTCAATCTTTTCTTAAAGACCTCTAGTGTTGGAGCACTCACAACTTCTGTAGGCAAGCGGTTCCACTGATTAATTGTTCCAACTGTCAGGAAATTTCTCCTTAGTTCTAGGTTGGTTCTCTCCTTGATTAGATTCCATCCATTGTTTCTTGTCCTGCCTTCAGGTGCTTTGGAGAATAGCTTGACTCCCTCTTCTTTGTGGCACCCCCTGAGATATTGGAACACTGCTATCATGCAATCCCTAATCCTTCTTTTCATTAAAAACAAACAAGAATTATGCCAAGCATATTTCATGATCCAGTACATTCTAAAGATGATTAGAAAATATAATTAATTATTATCTAATTAGATTAGAAAAAAATAATCTAAAGCAATCCAGGATATATTTGGAGAGATAATTACCAGGTTCAAAAAAGAATGAGCACCTCCAAACACACCTGCTGATTTTTTTATAATGAGAGTTTCTATCATGTGTGCTTGCAGGTAAGCAATATTTGAAAAATGAAAGTTTGTCAGAATAAGTTGTGCTTAACTCAGTCTATAGCAGACTTCCTTGACACCAAAAAAATATTAATGGAGACGAGGGTTGTTAGAATTTTGGGACAACGTTGCCAAAGGTTATAAAAGTTGTAAAAATGTTCACATCAATTTGTGGGGAATTTCCTCAATGTCAATGGTCTTCTAATAATATCTTCTACCTTTTCAGATCCAGTGGAGCTCAAACTAGTCAATGGCTCACACCGGTGTACCGGGAGGGTAGAAGTATTTCATCTCCAGCAGTATGGGACCGTTTGTGATGACAACTGGGACTTGAATGAAGCTGTTGTTGTGTGTAAATACCTTGATTGTGGATCAGCCATTTCTGCCCCTCGTTCAGCTCGGTTTGGTCGAGGAAATGATGCTATCTGGCTGGATGATGTTGATTGCACAGGAACTGAAACTTCCCTTGCTTCTTGCAAGGCCAAGCCTTGGGGAATAAATGACTGTAATCACGGGGAAGATGCTGGTGTCGTATGTTCAGGTAACTGGCTTTGAACATGTATTCTATAGTAGGACAGATAATCAGACTGATTTCCAATCTTCAATGATTCCTGATCTTCAGAGAAGTTTTTGGTTTGAACTACTTTGTAAATTGTCTCATGTTCTTTCCACCAAAGTCTTCTGAATAAGGCCCAGTAGGAGTAATAGGGTATTGCACTGATGTTCTACTTGTGGATTTCACAAGGGCATCAGTTTCACTATTGTGTAAAATAGGATATTGACTAGATCGGTATTTGATCTTATCCAATCCAGTCTATTCTTATATTTTGCCAGCCAATAATGATTCCTTCCTCAGGAAAAAGAGATTATTTATTTATTTTGTTTATTTATTTATAAAATTTATAAATAAATCTACCTCAGGGTAACTCTAATTTCTAGAAAGAGTGGTATGTGGTCATGTGCTGCATTGCAAATATAATCAATTCCAACAGGAGAAGAAAACTAAAGAAGACTCAGGTACACACTGGAAACATATTGGTATAATCTGTCATATTTACAATTGGTCAAAGATTGAGGGAATTTAGTAAAAATAATACTGATGTAACTACATAATCTGAAGCAAAGCATATGCTTACAAAGCAAATCATCTCTCTCAATTGTTTTGTTCTTGCTGGTTTCTCTGAAGAGCATTGTAGGTCCAGCTTAGTTTGAAACATGCTTCTTGACTCTTTAGAAAAGATTTATTCACATCCTGATCTTTCCAAACACATTCTCTAGGAGGCTAATCCATTTACCCCTTTGATTGCTTTATTTTCAGAGAATCTCAGGCTAGTCAATGGCACAAATCGCTGCAGTGGAAGAGTAGAGGTTCGAACATCCGGGAGTGATGAGTGGGGGACAGTCTGTGACCGGACTTGGGACTTAAAAGAGGTAGACGTTGTGTGCAGGCAATTGGGCTGTGGAGGTGCTGGATCGGCTCCAAAAGGAGCTCATTTTGGGCGTGGATCAGGCCGCATCTGGATGGATGATGTCAATTGTGATGGCACAGAAAATTCTCTTCAAGAATGCAGAGCAAATACCCAGGGGACAAACAACTGTGTTCATGGTCAGGATGCAAGTGTTATTTGTTCAGGTAATTCATGATGGCAAAGTTGTGATTTGTGATCATTTTTGCATTAGTGACTAAGTCTTCATAGCACATAGCTTTATTAAATGTATTAAAAGAGGGTAAACCAATAGCAATGGAGATCATGTGAGATGACAAATAGGACCTTCCAGATATACAGTAACTGCTGTATATATAAACATCTAAATTGTGGCATTGTTTTAGAAATATTATTTGGGGCATAATTCAGAAAAAGTTCTGGCTGTCATTGTTGTCAGCCATTCAGTCATGTCTGACCCTTGGTTACTCTATGGCAGTGATGGCGAACCTATGGCACGTGTGCCACAAGTGGCACGCGGAGCCATATCTGCTGGCACGCGAGCCGTTGCCCTAGCTCAGCTCCAGCGCGCTGGCCAGTTGATTTCCGGCTCGCACGGAGGCTCTGGGAGGGCGTTTTCAGCTTCCGGAGGGCCTCCAGGGGGACGGGGGAGGGTGTTTTTCACCCTCCCCAGGCTCCAGGGAAACCTCTCGAGCCTGGGGAGGGCGAAAAACGGGCCTGCTGGGCCCACCAGAAGTTGGGAAATGGGCCATTTCCGGCCTCCAGAGGGCTTCTGGGGAGGCGGGGAGGCCGTTTTCACCCTCCCCAGGCATTGAATTATGGGTGTGGGCACTCACGCATGCGCAATAGCGTGCGTGCACACGCTTTCGGCACTCGAGGAAAAAAAGGTTCGCCATCACTACTCTATGGATTAACATTCTCCATTCCCCTCTGTCTCACACTACCTCCTTCAGATCCACTATGGTCATCCTTTATAGTGTAATCCTTTATAGTGTTCAGTTAGCAAATACTAGGATAGTGATGGCTAACCTTTTTGTTGTTGCATGCCAAAAATGGCAGCACGCGTGATCACGTGTGCATGTGCCAGTACCCATAATGCAACATGCCCCCCACATGCGTGCATAACCCACCCACCCATGCGCCACAATGTACATGCACACCATTCAGAATTTGCTTGATAAAAATTGCAGAGAAGCAAAGTTAACCGCAGGCGGTGTGGTGCCCCCACCTGACCCTCGTCATGCCTGCTGCCAGCCACCAGCCGAGCTGAGCTGGGGAAAGAGCAGAGGGCAGGGCAGGTGGCCACCCAGCCAGCAAATGCTGCCATATGCACCTGAGCTGGCTCCCAGCGTTACTCCTGCGCAGCCCCGCCACCCCAGAAAAGCAGCAGCAGCAGCTGCAGGGGGAAGAACAAGAGCTACCGGCCAGCTCAGGTGCACCTCGTTCTCCTCCCGGGCTTCCCATCTTCTTCTTATCCACCTTCACCACTGCTGCTGCTGCTTCCACAAGTGCATGCACCCAACTCATTTCAAAACACAAACAAAATACAAGGGGCCGGGGGCAGCCAAGCCAGTGCACCCAAAACCTGGGGTGGGTGAGTGGGAAGGCCAGCCAGGGTGGTCTCCTCACCTTAGTGGCCATGGTGGGCTTTGGCAGCGTGTCTCCCCACCTCGGGAGGGAGCCTGACTAGCACTTAGGCTCCTTCCTACTGGGCAGAGGCAGCTCTGGGGGGAGGAGAAAGGTGGCAGTGGTGCAGTTCTGGCTCCGTTTCCAGGCCAGCCGTTGCCTCCCCTTCCCTTCCTGCCAGACTTCCAAGCCATGAGAAGCAGAAGAGCTCCTGAACTGGTAGAAAAGCAGAATCTGGGCTGCCAAGCACCGCCTGTGCTTCCTCTCGCCTCCGGCTTCTTCCTGGTTGCCAGGGGCATGGTTTCCACGAAGTGTCCTGAAACCCAAGCAGGAAAAGAGAGAAAAGGAGGCCGAGCCAAGCCTCCCAGCCATTTCCAGCCCTCTCCCACAGCTGCTGCTTCCTACCTGGAGTGGCGAGGAGAGAAGGAGGGTGAAATCTGAAAGGCAGGCAAGCCTGGCCGAGTCATAGCCTTCCCATCCTCCTCCTCCCTCTCTCTGCACATAGGAGGAGCAGAGCAAGCCAGGGAGCCCTGCTCGGCTACTGCCTGACTGGTTGGCTGGCTAGCGAGCAATCGAGGCCAGGTGTGATGCATCTGCACCAGGTGGTCACCCGAGCCTTTCGGATCTCGCTCTCCTCTCCCCACACTCCAGAAAGGAAGCAGCAGCGGGAAGCCTATTTGCAGCCACAGCAGCAGGCAATGGGCCCAAATGCAGGTGGCACGGCTCCCCTGCCAGACCCCCGCCATGCAAATGCTGCCCCATAAGCTTGAGCTGGCTCCCAGTGTTCCTTGTGAGCAGTCCCGCTGCCCCAGAAAAGCAGCGGCAGCTGCAGGGGGAAGGGCAAGAGCTACCGGCCTGCTCAGGTGCACATCGCCCACCTCCCAGGCTTCCCTCATGCGCCCCAACTTCTTCTCTGCTTTTACTGCTGCTGCTGCTTCCACAAGTGCACATGTGCCAGGGCGCTGGCCAGCTTGCTCGCCTGCCTGCTACACCATGGTTGCCGCAAGGAGAGCAAGATCTGAAAGGCAGGCAGGCAGGCCTGGCCGTAGCCTCCCCTTCCTCCTCCATCTGCACCAGGTGCTCACCAGAGCCATTCAGATCTCACTCTCCTTGCGGCAACTGCAGTGCAGGCAGGCAGACGAGCGAACTGGCCAGCGGCCAGGCACATGTGTGCTCATAGAAGCAGCAGCATTGGCGAAGGTGGATAAGATGATGGGATGCGCGAGGGAAGCTAGGGAGGAGAACAAGGTGCATCTGAGCTGGCTGGTAGGTCTTGCTCTTCCCCCTGCAGTTGCCGCTGCTTTTCTGGGGTGGCGGGGCTGCGCACAAGGAATGATGGGAGCTGACTCAGGCACATGGGGAAGCATTTGGTGGCTGGGCGGCCACCTGCCACACCCGCTGCTCCTTCGGCTCGGCTGGAGGCCGAGGGATGGGGGCGCCGTGCCACCTGCAGTTGACTTTGCACCTCCACCATTTTTATCGAGCTCCCCCCTCAAAAAACCCAGACCCCAATGAACACCCATTGTTTCAGCCAAAATGGAGTTTGCCTGTCATTCTCTCGCAGACCGATTCCAGCCCTGTTGGCCTCTCAGCCCCTTACCTTTGGTGCACCTCCATAGCTGCTCTGCTGGGCCCTTTCGGCTCTGGTGCCAAGAAACAGCTGACATCGCCTCTCTTCATCCCTCTGGCAGGGCAGCTCGGCTCTGGCACTCCGCCACTCAGCACATGTGCACAGCTTTTGGAGGAGGCTTTCCTGAAGCCTGGAGAGGGTGAAAACGGCCTCCCCTCTCCAGAAGGCCAAAAATCAGCTGGCCAGCGTATGCATGCGCACTGGAGCTGACAGGGCAACACCTCGTGTGCCCTCGGATATGGCTCCATGTGCCACCTGTGGCATGCGTGCCATAGATTCATCATCACGGTACTAGGATCTCCCCATCTCCTTTTTCTTCTGATCACTCCTAGCATGATTGATTTTTCAAGTAAGTCAGATCGCATGACTTAGCCAAAGTATCACTTGAAACAAATATCACTTGAAGCCTCTGTTTGGTGATCTTGGCTTCTAGTAATATTTTTGGTAAAGTTTAGTCTAGGACTTATTTGTTTGATATTTTTGCAGTCCATTATCTATTGTGTTTTGAGGACAATAGTGTTCACATTTTGAGAGAGGGGGGAATTCTTTCCTCAATAGAGGTGGAAGCCTCAGATACAACCTGTTCCCCTTTTTCATGCTGCTCTTTCATCAGTTCCCAGGAGGATTAAAACCACTTCAAACATTCATCAGAGAGGTTACTCTTAAGGAATCACCTAGGGCAGTGATGGCGAACCTTTTCCGCATTGAATGCCCAGACCAGAAAGTGCGTGCATGTGGGTGCATGTGTGCGCGACGGAGCACAGGAAACCCAAAGACCAGTTGGCCGGCACACACATGCCTGTTTTTGGCTGCTTTTTTGGCTGCTTTTTTGGCCATTTTTCAGGCCGTTTTCCAGTCATTTTTCTGGCCATTTTTTTACATGCTCACATTTTTGGTGCTGGGCGAATCAGTAGGTAAATTATGTGAATCCCACCTCTGCTTGACACACTGTTTAAATTGTATGAAATCTGTTTATTCGGTAGACACGTTCACCCTCAATGTGGCAAAGATAAGACTGGAAGATGGTCCAAACTCTTGTGCAGGCCGGGTTGAGGTCTATCACCAACAGCAATGGGGAACTGTGTGTGATGATGGATGGGGCCTTCAAGATGTAGCTGTGGTGTGTAAGCAGTTGAAGTGTGGCATTCCTTTGGAATCCCAGTCTGGGGCACATTTTGGAAGAGGTTCTGGCCCTATTTTTCTGGATGACGTGAACTGCACTGGGACAGAAATGTCAATCAAAGATTGCCGAGGACGTTCCGTAGGAGAGCATGACTGTGATCATTCAGAAGATGCTGGTGCAGTTTGCTCAGGTAACTTACAGGTGGAGGAAATTGCAAATTAAATACAAATGCTTGTAGCTTAAAGTTGGTGTGTGTGTGTGTGTGTGTGTGTGTGTGTGTGTGTGTGTGTGTGTGTGTGCGCGCGCGCGCACGTGCACAACTTCAGTTTGGAATAAAGGAAGGCTCAAAATCCTTTAAATGTTCCAGAGTTGTATTTACCCTCAAATGCACAAAATCAAAAATATGGAGAATGGAAAGCAATATGGAAGATGGATGAACTAGAGCCAAAACAACATACACATCTTTGTTTCCTACAGCTTTTCAGTTGTTATTGCATATCCTTCTTCAAAGAAGGCAGTAGTTCTCCTGCATTAATATACCTGTCCAGAAATTTAAACCAATTTAAATGTAACTACAGATTTTCCATTATGTACAAAAGTCTGTGCAGTTATAAATTTCCCCACAAGGATATAAGTGGAGCACTCTGAGCTTCAAAGCAAATCTGAGATAGGCCTCCTCATCCCTTAGCCCTCACTTAAAGACTTAGTAGGTATGTTCAAAAAAGGAAACCTACTGAAGGAAATTTATTTTACTCCTTTTGATCCCCTTCTCCTCCCCTTTAAACTAGTTTGCAAAAAAGTAAGCAAACTGTAGTTTTGGTTTTTGGTCTGTTTCAACAAATCATACTTTCCAAGTTTAGATTAGCAGGGAACTGTGGTTACTTTAAAGTTCCTGATTTCTCTCTTTTGGTCTAAACCAAGCATAAATTAAAAATCTATACTTTCCCATATAATAATAATAATAATAATAATAATAATAATAATAATAATAATAATAATAATAATAATAATAATAATAATAATAATAATAATAATAATAATAATAATAATAATAATAATAATAACAACAACAACAACAACAACAACAACAACAACAACAACAACAACAACAGAGTTGGAAGGGACCTTGGAGGTCTTCTAGTCCAACCAAATACATTAGAATGGATACAATCTTGCCCAAAGTTATATCTTGATGTCTTAGCTGCATCTCTCTAAAGTTATTGCTGAACTGTAATTGTTTGTGTGATTGAAGGACCTAAGTAAATAAATGGATTGTGTGAATGACTACTGCCCTAGTCATCATGTAGTTCAAGTTAATTAAAATTTAATTTAATGAGTTTTGTTCTATCCCCATCCAATTATTTGCCCAAAAAGGTTTTGCACTATAATGTTCTGAAACATTATATAAATGTTTCTTCCCTCTCTCCAATTTGTCACTTAATAAGTTGTTCTAAACATAGTGCAAAAAACAGTATTTACTAACATCTTCCAACTTAGATTTTAAATGAACTCTAAGAAAATGTATATGCTGCCTGATGTGTTTTGTTGCTTGATTAAATGTTTTCAATATTAATTTCCAATTTGTAATTGAATAATAAATCAGGTGAATTTGTATGAAAGCCTTTCCTTACACAACTATGCCAATCATGGAAGAAGTATTTTTGTTTACACTATGTAATAAAATTAAAAAATTTAACAGCCTTAGAGGGATCAAGTTTATCAGCTTTACAAGGTAGATCGGTCTAAGAAACAATGTCATATAAATCAGAACTATTTATGGCAGTATGCTTCGTCCCATAATTGGGTAGACCAGGTTGCCCTGATTAAAAAAACACTTAATCTTTCCCCTAGTATAGCCAACAAAGTGAGGAGAGCTTGTGGCTTAGATGTTAATGCATCTACCTAATATACAAGTAGCCTGGGTTTGAATCCTAGAAGGATATGGCTAGCTGATGAGAGCTAAATAGCTTGAAATAGATCTATACTAGTCTCCCTTTATTTCTTTGTTGGTAAAACATAAATTCAATACAAAAATATTTATGGTAAAGATTTTGTAGCAGAATCTGCAAGTCTGAATCTCCTTCTCCCCTCCTTCCCTCCCTCACTTTATCTTTGGATGAACTAGGGAGGGGCTTATCTGAGACATTTTCTCAAGTTATTTCCTTGGCCCAAGCTTAAGTCCCACTTTCCTGCTTATCATGTTGGCAGCAGCTTTATCTTCTATCCTTTAAGGCCATTCCCTATGCCTCCTATAGGATTAAGTTAATTGAAAGGGTTAATTGAAGAAGGATCAAATCGGGGTGAAATTCAGCAGATTCTGACAGATTCTGGAGAACTAGTAGTGGAAATTTTGAGTAGTTCAGAAAACTGGCAAACACCACCTCTGGCTGGCCCCAGAGTTGTGTGGAAATGGAGATTTTGCAATATCCTTCCCCCAGGAGTAGGGAGGGAATGGGGATTTTGCAGTATCCTTCTCCTGGAGTGGAGTGGGAATGGAGATTTTGCAGTATCCTTCCGCTGCCATGCCCACCAAGCCACGCCCACAGAACCAGTAGGGAAAATTTTTGAATTTCACCCCAGATCAAATGGTATGTTTTCCTGCTTGAGTAGAAAGTTGGACTAGAAGATCTCCAAGGTCCCTTCCAATACTGTTATTCTGTTAAATTCACACTTAGAATGCTAGAGAGGAAAACAAATATTTCCAAAATCTTAATTGTGGCTGAAATGATCTCAAATTGAACACCGGGACACACCATATCAGTTGGAAAGATCAAGTTAACTCTCTTTTCTTTTCTAGGTCCCCTGAATATACGATTAGCCAATGGCCCCAATTCCTGTACTGGACGAGTAGAGTTGAACTATAATGGCTCCTGGCTCTCTATTGGGGATTCAGGTTGGAGTCTTACTGAAGCCACAGTGATATGTCGACAATTGGGCTGTGGTTCAGCATTGTCTGTGCCCAAAGGCAATGAATATGGCATGGGTGTTGGCCCAGCATTTCTGGATAATGTGAAATGTAAAGGAACAGAATCATCTCTTGCTGAATGTCAAGCCGCAACCACAGGTTCCAAGAAGTGCATCTGTGGCTCCTATGCGGGAGCCGTATGTGAAGGACAGTCAGGTATATATCCTGTCCAAATTTTAGAAATTATGATCAGGAAGGGAACAATAATGGAGCTCTCTTACTCTTGACTTTTCTTCTTCCCCACTTTCCAGGCTCAGGCAGAACTGCTGTAGTCATTTTAAGCCTGCTAGCTATTATTTTACTCATTGTGGGTTTATTGCTTTACCTGTGGAAAAAGGGAGTGAAATTATCTGCACTGAATCCTTTCACCCAGAGACGAGGTAAGAAGTTAATAACAGTTTTTCAACACTTGACCATTTAACAGGGTACCCCAGATTTTATTTGCATATGTACACAGGTTCACTATTTGCAGAATAGCTGATGAAGTCTGCTCCTTTAGATGTTATATTAGCTAGTGACCAGTAGAAGGCACTGTATGAGGGGTGTCAAACTCACATCATCATGGCTGCATCATGTGACATATCAGGACTTTTTCCCCCTTTGCTAAACTGGGCATGGGCATGGCCAGCACATGACGCATCCGGCCTGTGGGCCAGGAGTTTGACAGCCCTGCACTATATGTTTTCTCCTTATTGGACATCTTCTGGTGTAGGCATCCTGCATATTAGATGTTTTTTATTCAACCCTTTAATGAGAGGCCTTGGAGAATACTTATGCCTGAAGAGTCCCAATAAGGATGACTCTGGTCACATAGTGCCCCCTATTAGTCACTAGCTAATATAACATCTGAAGCTATACAAATCCCGTCCCATGGTCTTTAAGGAAAGGCAATCTGAAGGCACATAGCATGCGGCCCAGGCCAATAACAATCACAAACTCTCTAATATGAGAGTGTAAGGGGGTGGGGAATTGGAAGCATATATGCATAGTTTCTAATAGCAGACTCCAAATAATAATGTGCTACTTCAATTGATTCATTTCCTCTTGATTTGGATAAATTGTTTTAGATCCAAATTGTTATCTGATAAAGCGTGCACTAGCATTCTTGTGTTGTCTCTATAATGCTTCAAATAATTATTGGCATAAAAATTCTACATAGCCTTAAATCCGAATTGTAATCCAGATTATTCTTAACTACCACAATAACATATATTTTTCTCTGTAAAATAGTTAATTGGATCCTTACCTACCTACTTTATTTACACACGTATAGGATAGTTGAACTTGACATCTGGCAATTATATGTGCACATCTTTTAAGTTTTCTTTGAAGCAATATAGAAGCAAGTGGCCATTATCTTCTGACCTTTTTTACTTCCCAGTCGAGCCCAAAATCTAAGAATTGCCCCATTCTGCTTTGTTTCTGAACTCTACTATGTGATCAAAGGAATTCTAGGGTAAAAGGCTTTGTAAACATGGGTTAGGGACTGCATGTCTTCTGACGTCTTGGATTGCTGACCCATCTGGATCAGGAAAAAGCTCATTCGAAGAGCATCCATCTTTCCCTATGTGACAAACTGCTTTAACATTCACAGTTTCAGAAGATGACATCTGTTTCTTTTCTCCAGTATGTCTGAACTTGATTCTAGGTCACCATGTGATCACACCAGATTTTACAACCTTTTTTTGCAGCGGCCATAAAACAAGTGCCACAGTTATTAGTGTGGTCATTAAGGGAAACCACTGATAGCTATGGGTTTTTTTTTTTTTTGCTGAAACTGGAAGTAAACACCAGTTTCCAACAGAAACATTGTAAATCATGGCCACATGACCAGGGGATGCTTCAGATGGTTCAGTATTAAAAGGTGTGAAGAAACAAGTAGAAGGAAAGAAGATCCAATCGAAATAGAAGCTGGGTGTAACATTTTTCTTTGTTCTTGCAGAGCCCTTCATGGAAAACATCAGTGTTGGGTCAAATATGGTCAATGGCATTCGAGAAATATATAGTCGGGGAAGAGAACAAATCACCTCTGAAGGGGACCCTGAAAGTGACACCATCTGCCTCGTGAAAGCCCCATCTGATCCTTCAGCAAGCAGCACTGACTGACAGACTGGGAAGGGACAAAAGCTTAAGTGCTAGAAAAACAGAAGCAACTGTCAGAAATAGGTCATTCTGTGATCCACTCATGTCATCAGTTCTCATGTTGTTAGCATGAATGTTTAGAGACTTTTGCTGGCATCCCTTGGATTGATCATACAACTATCCTCACTATCCCAGAAATTGAAGTAATTAGACAAGGATTGAAGACAACATGGATGTACTTAGAGATATCCATGTTATAATAATAATATTATAATAATAATGATAATAATAATAATAATAATAATAATAATAAGAGAGTTGGAAGGGACCTTGGAGGTCTTCTAGTCCAACCCCCTGCTTAGGCAGGAAACCCTACACCATGTTATTAGTGTTCTTACAAGATGGGGCTTTGGGAAATTGTTTTCAAACTCCTTGTTTTCATTATTGTTCATTATAAGTAACAACATTTGATTTAATATCCCCACTAGAACCATCACAGATTACATTTGCTGCATATTAAAAAGTTAGATCCAGAAATTATACTTCCAATCCCTAATACAATAATAAAAAGCCAATATTCAAACAGGATGAAGTGCCTCTCAGTGTGAAAAATATTAGACAGTACAGATTTTGTACAAGGTGTAGACAAATCCTATATCACACATTTGAATCAACTTTCCTGCAAATACACATCAAAATATAAGCAGAGTTGAACTAACTGAGCTTTAAGGTTTAGACAATCCCTGAAGCATATTAGGATAAACAGGTCAACCTGAACTGGGTCCATCTTGGAGTCAGGGGTGTGCAAAATTTATTTACTTTTCATCAAATTTTTCTTTGTATTTTTTAAAGGCACATTTGATGTTTACAACTTTCTTAAAATTTCCTTTTTTAACTTTCATTTGGGTATATTTTTTCTAAATTATAAATATCGGCATTTTCTTTATATCCAATTACTCCAAGTACATCAGCTTTCTTAGTGGTAGAATCTAGCTAACCTTATTTGATCTCAAAAATCTAAGGGTAATATCAGTTGTATGAAAAACTACCAGGAAATCTCAATGATGTAGGCTAATCCCTGAAGACATCAATAAGAAACCATCTCAGTATTATTATTTAAAAAACAGCATGGACATATCCATGTTGTCATCAGAAACCAAGCTCATCTTCAGGGAGATTGCATTTTTGTTCCCTCAAAATGGGCATTTTTGAATATATTTTTTCCAAATACTCTCCTTTTTGTGCATTTTCAAGGGATAAGACAGCGAAAGGCAAATACTTTCAGGCTGCACCAGAGGCCATTTTTACAAATAATATCATTTATACCCCTTAAAATCTGTACAGAATTTCTTTTCCATCCCATATATGACTATCTGAAACTTCACTCCCATTTGTAATTTTGCCTACTTTAACCTTTGGTCTAATGGGGGAAACGGTTTAGTTGCTTACGGTGATATAGATGAATTGAATTTTACATTTAAAGCTAAACTACATAGATGTTTGTTATGTAATTTCATTCTGAGCATTTCTATTAGGAGCAATCTGTATAACCAAGATTTTTTGTTGTATTAAAAGTACACTATTGGAGGAAATTAATAAACATCAAATCAAAGAAAAAGGAAGAGTTCTCCATCAATAAGCTCTTGATATCCTAGTTAAGAAGGCAGGTGTGTGAAGAGAAAGATTTCAATCCACAAGATAAGCATGGGATGCAGGTTTGAAGGGGACATGTTCCTTCTATCTATTTAAAGAACACAACACAACCATGAAACCAGGAATTTTAATTTGAAACTCATTGGCTAACTTGTAATTCTTTTTTATAATATGAAAAAAGCTATAATTTAGATGCAATGTAGCTGATGAAATCCCTTCAACAATCCAAAAGTTTGTCTAAAAAATGGTGTACAGCTGGTGGCCCCTAAAATTTGACTGTGGCCTCTCTGAATATGCAACTGAATTACTCTTAATGTACTAAAAAGTGCTGTTCCAATTTGTAAAAGGTAACCCTTTTACAAGCTAAATTCCTTCCTTCCATTCAAGCTAAATTACTGATTAGTTCTCTAACCTCCATCTTTTTGTCTTAATCCTTTGACTCTTCTTTCACCTAAATCTTTCCAATGAATGTAATATATTCTAGCTGCTTTTAAATAATTAGATATGTGAAGTTTATTGCTGAGAAGATGGGCTTTTTTCTTTTTCTGACAAAATAGCCTTTCAGGAAATAGCAATAGCAATAGCACTTTTCTTATATACCGCTTCATAGTGCTTTACAGCACTCTCTAAGCGGTTTACAGAGTTCAGCATATTGCCCCCAACAATCTGGGTCCTCATTTTACCGACCTCGGAAGGATGGAAGGCTGAGTCAACCTTGAGCCTAGTGAGTTTTGAACAGCTGAACTGTTGAACTAGCAGTCAGCCTGCAATGGCTGCATTTAACCACTGCACCACTTCAGCTCTTCAAGAAAGATCTCTTCAAGAAACAAGATTTTAGAACAGAAATCCAAGGTATCTGTGGTATAATACTATTATAGTTCTTCCTTGAGTTAGTAAGAGGAAAACGGAGAATGTCTTTTTCTTCAGCAGAAGAATTGAGGATTTTAGCATTATTAGCCTTTTTTTTTGGTTTCTCCACAGTAGCAGGAGCAGGAAATGTCTGAAACACAGGCAATCTGGCTTTTAGATGTTGAAATTCTTCAAACAATAATGATTGACCATCACTGATTGACCATCTTTCCCTGCCAGAAGACCATTGGTTACTAAATAAGGCCTCCATAGCCCATTAGATCCAGATGGATTGTCATAAACTGGGGCATCCCCTTTTCCTCTCTCTAATGCCATTTCTCTCTCTTCCTTTCAGTTGCCTTCCTCTTTCTGTCTTTTCTCTCCCTGAATCTCTTGCTTAATTTTTCTTCCTAATTGATAATTGCTAGGGGGGGATGTCTTGTTGTTTTGTTTTTGGCCACTTTGTGAACTGAAAGGCTTTTAAAATTCATCTAAACTGAGGCGTGCATAGCAGAGTGCAAAATTCAAGATGGCAACTTTGATAGGACAAAGCCCCACTCCTGTTCTCCTTGTATTGCTGTGGCTTCTAAGTTCATTTAATTTTAACAGATTGCATTTAAGACACCACAGAAATGTAGATTCCAAACATCAAATAGGTTTAAAACATTAGGGTTTCATTTGCTTCAAAAATACCCAAAATGAGTGAGGGTACGGGTGATGCTGATTGCTATGTTCATTTCAAAGAGTGCATTTCAAAACATTTCAGGGAATGCATTTCAAAACACCTAGAAAAAATAAGGTTACCAATTACCTAGGATCAATACAGAAAAGTTCAACAATATGGTTCACTGAAAATCCTTTAGGGCTGTTAATTATTACCTTTATAGCTAGCAAACAAGCTTGCTAAAAAAAAAAGATTAGAGGCATCCATGTAACTTCCTGTAGGGTTTGTGACTTGGTAGCATCTATATCATGTTGGTTTGTTTCCTTTAGTGACCATAATCAAAACTACAGATAAAAGCTTCTGTCTCATCCTAATGCTGACTGGTTCTAAAATGGCTTAAGAAAATGCTGTCTGAATTGAAGTACATAAGAGGCAGCCTGGATCTTCCATTTCTACTCTCTTCACTAGAGTACCCCTGATGCGCTGTCTTCCAAAATTTACATGTCAGGCTTAAGTTAAACCTTCAGTGAGGCTTACTGGTATGTAAGGGCATGGAATTCCTAAAGAAGATATTACTTCTCATTACCATATTCCTTTGTTGCTGCTGAAGTTTTCAGGATTGTGACAAACTGGCATAAATATTACTGTCTGCTGATCTCTCTTGCCTTCTTTCAGCCTTAGCAGGAAACTCCCTGCCTGGGTCTTTGGACCAGCTTCCTGAAAGTGGTTTTGGATTTCCTTAGGTTAAGTGGTTAAGAATTCCTATAAGATCTGTTTATATCTCTGGTTCTTAGTCTCTTGGTACCAAAGTGCCTGATATCTTTCCATATTATCAGTCTTCCTTGCAGGGCAGCAGGGTTCCCTTAGACCTAATTTCTATTTCTTGCCCACAAGCATCCACAGGCCTTTTTAGATTATCTGTCATTGTTCTGTCACTTCAAGTCACTTGTTTGATCAACAAACAAGTAATATATGTTATTTGTCTTTCATTTTGGTTTGTATGGTGGATGAAATGCCAGGATGGTCTGTGTTCAATACATGTATATGTAAATAATATATATATTTTCATTTTCTTTATTTTCATTTATCAGCAAAAAATCCTACATATATATATATATATATATATATATATATATATATATATATATATATATATATATATATATATATATATATATATATATATATATATATATATATATATATATATATATATATATATATATATATAAACAGTAGGCATCACTGCTGATGAAGTGATGGTCTCCTCAGTGCATTCCATCGACAGACTGTGGATTATCCCATAATGATAAAAGAGATTGCACTGTCTTGAGAAACTCCTGCTACTTCCCTCACCCCCCCCAAACATTGTAGATTCAGTCTGTAGATTCAGCACTGCATATAAGAATTCAAAATTTACAAGATGGTGGGTGTAGTGTCACAATCCAAACCTTGTCCCTTTTGTACATTTTTGTGTTGATGTATTACAAAAGAGGCAGGGTTTAGATGCTCCATCCTACATCTAGACAATTTTCACAAACATATTAATAGATGTGAAGGAAGTCAGTTTCTTCTGTGTGACAGTAACACTACCTATAGAATAAAATAAGCCATAAAGCAAGTGGCAATTTTGAAGTCTGCAGTGATTTAAGAATTTATAGACTGTCCTGTTTGCTTCAGTAATGGAGATTACTTGACCCTATTTTGAAACCAGTTTGGCACTATTTAGAAAAATGCCTTGCAGTTTCCTGACTGGTACAGTCTGAGAGTTCCTTCAGTGGACCATCGCACAGCAGATCAGGACTGTGTGATCAAGAAGTCATCCCAGATACAGTATATTTAAGTATTATTTTCAGTTGTATATACATGAGTAGAAGGAAGTCCCAGAACTTGGTGGCCTCAAAAAGGCATATGAGGCTCCAAATATAACACACCTTCAGAAATCTGTAATTCTTCCAGAAGGAAAATCAGAACACAGAAGAGGAATCCTGTAAAGGATTTTGTACATAGGGTATAAATCATAACATTTAATTTTAAGGGACTAAACTTCAGCTATCACTAAGACAGATTGGAGTTTTGATTCAGTTAACTTCAGCTAACTTAGTCTGAATCTAATTTGAATACTTTATATATGTTTATGATACTCCTTCCTTCATCCAAGGAACTGGTCTAACCCATTATCATTATAAGTGAACACTGAGGGCTAATTGGTTTGAGGCTACCTAATTGGCTTGTGACTGAATAGTAGTATTAGATCTCACCAGCTCTTGTCTGTTACTTACATTGTGAATTTCAATAGCTTTATAGGCCACTTATACTTAGGAAACAAAAATGAGTGGTTGCAACCCTATATCTGATTTGCAAGTGCCCTCCCCTAGTACACTAAACGAGGATAGCAAGAAGTATCTTCTAGGCTGGTCAGAGGGAATGCTAAGTTACATTCTAGTAACATTGCTTTTTACCAAGTTATGTTCCTCATTTTGTGAATGGCCATGACTCTCCAGCAACCATTTTGTTTATGTTGAAAATCATAACTATGCCCCCCAACTCAAAAAGCATGGAGATTGCAGCTAGACATAGATATCAATTTTTAAATCTGGAAAATTAAATGCAACTTACTGTATTTTTCGGACTATAAGATCGAGAAGGTGGTGGTGACTCCGCTTCTGCAGCTCCTGGATGAAACAGATCATCTAGATCCTTATCAGTCGGGTTTCAGGCGCGGCTACAGTACAGAAACTGCCTTGGTCGCCCTGATGGATGATCTCTGGTGGGCCCGGGATGGGGGGAACTCCTCCATCCTGGTGCTACTTGACCTCTCAGCGGCTTTCGATACCATCGACCATGGTATCCTTCTGCATCGGCTCGGCGAGTTGGGAGTGGGAGGCACCGTTTTACGGTGGTTCTCGTCTTATCTCGCCGATCGGATGCAGTCGGTGTTGGCAGGAGGGCAGAGATCGTCCCCTAGGCCCCTATCATGTGGGGTGCCCCAGGGGTCGGTTCTCTCGCCCATCCTGTTTAACATCTACATGAAACCGTTGGGTGAGATCATCCGCAGACATGGGGTGTGTTTCCATCAGTACGCTGACGACACCCCGTCATCACCACCCCGTCTGACTTCAGGGAGGCAGTGGATGTAATGTGCCGATGCCTGGACGACGTTAAGATCTGGATGGGGAGGAACAGACTCAGACTTAATCCCGACAAGACTGAGTGGCTGTGGATATTGCCT
This sequence comes from Diadophis punctatus similis, assembly GCA_023053685.1. Classification (NCBI taxonomy): domain Eukaryota; kingdom Metazoa; phylum Chordata; class Lepidosauria; order Squamata; family Dipsadidae; genus Diadophis; species Diadophis punctatus. Next base: position 1,301,224 of record JALIGW010000009.1, read on the forward strand.
CCTAAGGACCATGACAACTATCCCTCCTTGGTCTTTGAGGGTGCGAAACTGACTACCTCAGACCAGGTCCGCAACTTGGGGGTCCTCCTAGATCCACAGCTAAAATTGGACCACCATCTTTCTGCTGTGGCTAGGGGGGCCTTTGCACAGGTTCGCCTGGTGCACCAGTTGTGGCCATACTTGGAGAAGGAGGCTCTACTCACGGTCACTCATGCCCTTGTCACCTCGCGTTTGGACTACTACAATGCGCTCTACATGGGGCTACCCTTGAAGAGTATCCGGAGACTTCAGCTGGTGCAAAATGCGGCTGCGCGTGCTGTGGTGGGTGTGCCAAGGTACACCCATGTGACACAGATACTCCGCCAGCTGCATTGGCTGCCCATCGGTCTCCGGGTACAATTCAAGGTGTTGATCACCATCTTTAAAGCCCTTCATGGCTTAGGACCAGGATATCTTCGGGACCGCATTCTGCCTCATACTTCCCTCCGACCGGTTAGGGCCCACAGAGTTGGCCTCCTCCAGGTCCCGTCGGCCAAGCAATGCCGGCTAGCGGGCCCTAGGGGTAGAGCCTTCTCTGTGGCCGGCCCCGTGCTCTGGAACCAACTACCCGCAGAGACCCAGACCATCCCCACTCTGCTGGCCTTCCGAAAATGTTAAGACATGGCTTTTCCTGCAGGTGGGGGGGGCAGCTTAAATCCATCGAGCTCACCCCCCAAGTATGTATGGTGCTGAATGGATGTTGTTGTTTTAAAACTTTTTAAATTTTGTACTTTTTTTTTTTAACTATATGTAATTTTTGATTATTCTTGTATTTCTCCATGTTGTACGCCACCCTGAGTCCTTCGGGAGTTGGGCGGCATATAAGAATAACAAAATAAATAAATAAATAAATAAATAAATAAGATGCACCGGAGTATAAGACGCACCTTAGTTTTGGGGGAGCAAAATAAGAAAAAAAATCTGCCTACCAGCATCCATCTGGCTAGCATCCTTAGCAAACAGCCTGGAACAGGTATATTAGCCTTGCAAAGCTCCGTTTGAAAGGCTGCTTTCCATTCTACATATCTAAAGGACTGAGGGTGGGGACAGAACACTCTTATTTTAATTTCCTCCCCCCATACAATGTGGTAAATAGATAATGCAGTACTTTTTTTAGCCACGGTGCAGACCCTAGTTTACCTATTACAAAAGATAAATAACTAAAGAGTAGCAGCAACAGTAATGCAAGCCATAACAGGGAGAACAAATGTATGTTTTTTTGTTTTTTGTCAGGATATGTACATTTCCTGTATCTTGTTACATTCTCAGGCTGAAGCACATAGGCTTCAGTCAGGTCCTCCATTCTGGAGGGAAAATACTGACTGCTGATTGGCTAGACTGCCTGGCAGCTCCCTATAAAAGAGCTGGCTGTCAAACAGAGCCTTTGCTGGATTGTAAATAGTTGCCAAATAAAGAGCTGTTGTTTTGAAGCCACTTCTGTCTGCCTCTTCCATTCACCCTATCTAACATATCTGTGATCAGAGGTGGGCTTCAGCTGGTTTGGACCGGTTCGGGTGAACCAGTTGTTAAAATTCTGCCCAGTTCAGCGAACCAGCTAATCCCACCACTGGCTGAACCCATCCATGCCCATTTTTGGCCCATTTTTCAGCTGTTTTCAGCCATTTTGGCCCATCTTTTGGCCATTTTCAGGCCTGAAAAATGACCAAAAACAGCCCCCAAAACAGCCCAAAAATGGCCTGAAAACAGCCAAAGAAATGGCCCCAAAACAGCTGAAAACGGTCCAGAAAACGGCTCCAAAATGAAGATTTCAAATCTTCAATTACCTCTCTTGAAGCTGTACAACAACCTGGATTTGAAAGGGGAAGAGGAATTCATAGCTTGTGTGGACACACACTTCAGACCTCTCAATACCTCACATCAGCGGTGAAATGCTCCCGGTTCGCTCTTGCCTGTCAGTCATCGGAGAGCCGATTGCGATTCTCTGCCCACCTGCCAGGACACCACCATTTGAGTTCTTTTACCCTCTGCACATGCACAAAGTTTCTGTACATGCGCAGAGGATAAAAGAACTCATGATCGGCTCTCTGACGACCGACAGGCAAGAGCAAACCGGGAGCATTTCACCCCTGCCTCACATCCATTGTGCTTTTTCCTGCCCTGCTGCACAAATGTTTTAAACATTTGCTGGCAAACACAAAGTGAGCCTTCACCCCAAAGCATATTCCCCCTTCTGAATTTGGATTATTACACAACCATATGAAATAGTATAAAATCGCACTACTAAGCACAATAACACCTGGACTATAGCAAAACTTTGTGAAAAAAAAATTGATATAAGTTCCCATATCCCATATATAGATTATGTTGAACAAATGTAATGTATCTGGATTGATTTCAAACCAAGATATGAAAAGAAGGAAAAGAAGAAAACTTCATCAAAAACTTTAATTGCCATAATGTTGTCTTCTTAAAGCCCCCTGCTTCCTTCTTTGCTCCAATTACAATTTCTGTACTAATAAACTTTACGTCCAGTTTTAGAACCAATTCTGAGAAAATAAACTTGAAAGAGGGTCAAAAATCCTTCCACCCACTTGGACCTTTTCTTCATATCAGTACATCTCTTTGAAAACAGGTTGTGCTTTAAAACACACATCTGTCTCTAGCACATTTAGTTGGACAACAAGCAGACTCTTTGGAAAGAAATCAAGGAAAGGAGGGAGGAAAACCAAGAGACACCCCCCCAAAAAAAGTAGTGAGGTGGGGTAGGGAAGGAATTTTAAGTATCAATGTAAAAGTCTCTTTTTTTCCAGTGATAACAGTTCTAGGATAAACCAGATCAATAATAATGTCTATCCATGTATCTCTCCAGCTCAACTTTTCCTCATTATCTGACTATTCCAGAATATAAATAAAGACAGAGGACAGTTTGATGATTGGGAGAACTTTGTGTCTATTTTTAGGATCCATACTATAAATAAAGAGAATGGAGGACAATTATTGTGATTGAGAGAACTTTGTGTCTATTTTTAGGGCCAGAATGATCACAGCTCAATGACAGAGCATAGATATTGCATATTCAGCCAAAGCAGAGCTGAGGAAAACTTCTGTTGAGATCATTGCGAACTTGTTCTCATAAATTATGGTCCATGAAGGTGGGGAGATTAGTGATCCTTAGATGCCTTTCTATGCATTTTTTATGCATAAAGCATGTTTCTATTAGAATCTTCTTTTTAAGATCATTATGTCTAGCATGCATTTTTATGAAGTTTTCACTGGGCTCCTAAACACCCTTAAACTTTTAAATTGTTTTATTTTGGTTTTTGTGAAACTGCAAGTATATCCTAGCAAGTTAAATTATCTAATTAATCTCTTGGCTAGAACTAAACAGATTTCACAAAACAAATTGATGAGAGTCTACATACATAAAAAGGCATGCTTGCTGGGTAGAATTACTTTTTGCACAACCAGGATTTTGGTTTTATCACCTAACATTATGATCAACATCCTTTTTGAAGACTTCGCTAGTTTAGATACCAATTCTAGGCCACTTTAAATCACAGTACTCCTCACTGTTGGGTTTTTTTTTTTTAGGAAAAAAAATCTGCTGGGACTTCAGGTATCTAAAGTTAAGTGAAAAACAGAAAGATCAATTGTATCATTGAACGTTATTTTTATTTTTTACAAAATATTTTAGAACTGCTAGTGTCAGAATTAAATATATTATCAATCTAAAAGCAGAAAGTCTCAAAACAATTCAAAATATTTTTTATCAGTATAGGACCGTGATGGCGAACCTATGGCACGCGTGCCAGAGGTGGCACACAGAGCCCTCTCTGCTGGCACACGCGCCATCATCCCAGGTCAGATTTCCATGGCGTTTCTTTTGTGAGCTTCTGTTTCCCTGCAAACGACGAAACAGAAGCTCACAAAAGAAAAAGATCTTACCTCTTGCTGCGCTGCCGATGTTGGGATGCCCCGCCTCCCGCTAGCCAGCTGGTCTTTGGGTCTCCGCTGCACATGTCTGCATGTTCACGCATGCACGCACATCTGCGCATGTGCACACATGTCAGCGTGTGTGTGCATTCGTGCGTACGTGCACACCTTTCAGTTTGGGCATGCACGCGCGCACAGTTTGGGCACTCTGTGTCTAAAAGGTTTGCCATCACTGGTATAAGATCTATAAAATAGAAACCAGCAATTTTCCCTTTTCAGAATTCATCCAGTCTGTTAAATAACTCTGGGCACAACTTTATGAGGATATATGCTCACTTCTAAATTTACAGTTTGCTAGAGGTACATACGTTAAATGTGGGATGTATATACATATTTGTGGACAGGACAAGAAAGGGTCAACATTTGTCAAAAATCTAGTTTAACAGATATTTTTCTTCCACTTTTCAACTTTTCCGATAAAAAAGAAGAGTGGAAGTATACAATACAATGGTCAGGATCAATTGCAGAACAACAGATCAAATCTGCTATATGTAAGCTCTATTATTCAAGAGGCATATATTTATAGCAGGCTTTTTAACCAATTGCTATATATACTATAGAGCTGAATTGTTGGTAATAAAGAGTATTATTACATATAATGATCTTGCTGAGGGTTTTTGTTTGCTTGCTTGCTTGCTTCTTTTCTTTCCTCCATATACTAACCATTTCCTCGTGTCTAATGTGGACAATGAAAATATAAAATTAGAATACTATACACTCATCTTATGGATCTTAAGGATGTGATGAAAGAGAGAGCTACACTCAATATATATGGCATGATTGGTGCTCCTATCCCACAAACATACAAGTGGCCAACTTTAACCATGGAAAATGTTGGAATGAAATAAATAAGAGTCCTCAATTTCACCATATCATGTTAATCTACAAACCAGACCTTCTTCTGCTTTTGACGACTACCAGTTTCTCAATTAATCAATGCATTTAAATGCTAATCTTCACCTTCCAATGATTTCTACTTTCAATTTGCTTCTCTTTCTAAATACTTCTACCCAGATAGAATTTCTACCTATGGCTTCAATTCTATACCCTTTTGACATACAATTAATAAGACTTAACTCTAAGTAGACATTATTTTTATTTATTCTTATTTATGTCCCATCATTATTTTTAAAGGTAACTCAAGGTGGCAAACATGTTCAATACACCTTCCTCCTGTGAGGTGATTTGGGCTGAGACATGCAGCTGGCTGAAGGTCAATCAAAAAAAAATCTCTCTGGCGTAAAAACAAAACGGGCCACATAACCAACTATAAAACCCGATACAAAAACTTATGCAAACAAATAAAGACTGAATGCACTAATTATCACATCAATCAAGAGGAAAACCTCCTGCGCACAAATTCCAACCAAGCACTCTACAAGTTCGTAAACAACAAACTCAAAATAACGAGATCTATCCCACCCCTCAAAGGCCCCAACAATAAAGACTGTAATGATGAATCCGACAAAGCCAACCTCTTCAACACATTCTTCGGCTCAGTCTTTATAAACAGCAACAACTCATGTCCTATATTCCCTAGTCGAACCTCAAACAATGACAATGATCTAATACAAACCAACTTTACAGAAGACAAGGTTAGAAAGGCTCTACACAACCTAAAACCATCCCTATCCATAGGTCCAGATGGTCTTTGTGCTTACTTCTTAAAAAACTTTCCACCGTCCTATCAGAACCTCTAAGCATTATTTTTGACATATCTCTCAGAACCAGCACCCTACCCAACCTATGGTCACTAGCCACGGTTATCCCTGTCTTCAAAAAGGGAGACCCCAACCTAGTTGAAAATTATAGACCAATCTCCTTATGTTGTGCCACCTGCAGAGTCATGGAATCAATCATCAACCAATCCATTTCCCACCACTTAGAGACAAACAACCTACTCTCTCAAAAACAATTTGGTTTCAGAAAAATGTTATCCTGCAACCTATAACTTCTACATTGTAAAAACATATGGACTACAAAACTCGACCAGGGCAAAGCAATAGATGCAATCTACATAGACTTTTGTAAAGCCTTTGACTCCGTAGTACACAACAAACTACTCCTAAAACTAAAATCTTATGGTATCTCTGGCCCCCTACATAAATGGATAACTGCATTCCTGTCAAACAGACAACAAGTGGTTAAAATAGGATCATCTCTATCAAACCCTGTACCTGTTAACAGCGGTGTTCCCCAAGGAAGCGTTTTAGGACCCACTCTCTTCATTCTTTACATAAATGACATTTGTGATATTATACAAAGTAACTGCATCCTCTTCGCAGATGACGTAAAACTTTTCAACACCACAGACAATACTGCAACCCTTCAAAAAGATCTTGACTATATTTCTGAATGGTCTAACAAGTGGCAACTACCAATCTCTATCAACAAATGCTCAGTTTTACACATTGGCAAAAATAATCAAAACACCAAATACAAACTTAATGATCATGACCTTGATGATGATCCTCACTCAGTAAAGGACCTCGGAGTACTCATCTCAAACGATCTAAGTGCCAGAGCCCACTGCAACTACATAGCAAAGAAGGCATTAAGAGTGGTTAACCTAATCTTGCGCAGCTTCTTCTCTGGTAACATTGTACTCTTAACCAGAGCATACAAAACATTTGCTAGACCGATCCTTGAATACAGCTCATCAGTCTGGAACCCACACTTCATATCAGACATTAACACTATTGAGAATGTCCAGCGATACTTCACCAGAAGAGTATTACATTCCTCTGTTCACAACAGAATTCCTTATGAAACCAGACTAGAAATTTTGGGACTTCAAAATTTAGAACTCCGCTGCCTTCGATCTGACCTAAGTGTAGCTCACAAAATTATCCGCCTCAATGTCCTACCCGTTAACGACTATTTCAGCTTCAACCACAATAATACACGAGCTCATAATAGATACAAACTTAATGTAAACCGCTCCAGACTTGATTGCAAAATATTTGACTTCAACAACAGAGTTGTCAACGCCTGGAACACTTTACCTGACTCAGTAGTTTCTTCCCCAAACCCCAAAAACTTCAACCTCTTATTATCTACCATTGACCTCACTCCATTCCTAAGAGGTCAGTAAGGATTGTGCATAAGTGCACAATCGTGCCTACCGTTCCTGTCCTAATGTACCCATATATTCATACCTCTTCTACTCTTATTCATGCTTGTAATATTATATATATATTCAATCAATCATGTTTTACTGTTTGTACTTTGCTTATATTCATTTATGCTTGACAAATAAACAAATAATAATAATAATAATAATAATAATAATAATAATAATAATAATAATAATAATAATAATAATAATAATAATAATAATAATAATAATAATAATAATAATAATAATAATAATAATAATAATAATAAAGGTCACCCAGATGGCTTTCATGCCTAAGGCAGGACTAGAATGCATGGTCTCCCATTTTCTAGCATGGTGCCTTAACTTTGAGACTGCTGGATTCCATTCATTGAAAGTTTCACTAGTAGGGTAATAGGGCAAAACATATACATTTAAGCATAACTGGTCAATTTGATCTACAAAAAGGACCAAACTAATATGTATAAAAAAGGAAGGTAAGCAGCTAAAAATAATTTGGGTATCATTTGCAGAGGCTATAACCCTTGTATCACAGGAAACCAGCCCCAGATCTTTAGGCTTACCTCATTGCTATCACTGAGACTGCTAATCAGTCATATCTTCTACTATCTCATAGCTATATTGAGGCAATGCTCAGAATAACCAGTGGCAGAATTTATGTGTTGGATTGATTTTTCTCCTACATGTGCTTCTCATGAGCACATAGAAAATATCAATTTCTTTCAAACTGTTTATGCAGGTAGTCCTTGCTTAACAACCAGTCATTTTATGCCATTCAAATTTCAGATATCATGAGTAGTATGCGGAATTTTGAAAACTGTACTTTACCAGTTGTCTAGATGGCCATAGATTTTTCAACTTTGTAGTAGGAATAGGGTTGTACTCTGGGCTACAACTGATGGATCACATTTCTGAATACTTATCTACAGGAATAAATTCCTACAAAATGAAAAACAGAACTGCAGAGAAATGTAATATAATATAATGTAATTTATTTGCAAATGGCAATTTGTGATAAAATAAATAAATAAAATCCAGTTGGGGACGTATACTGATTCTTCAAGAAGTCTGAGTGTGACTGCATTTTTAAGAGATATGTTGCTATGTGAAGATCTGCTTAAGAGAGCAATCTTGAACATAGTTATTACAGAGCAAACCCCTCTGAATATAGCAGGATTCATTTCTCAGGAAGGATTTACATACAATTCCACAGCAACTTATTTCCAATCAGATCAATATAATTGACAATACAGTGGTACCTTGGTACACATCATTAATTGGCTCCAGGAGGCAAGATGAGTATCAAAAATGGTAAGTACCAAACAAATTTTTCCCATAAGAAATAATGTAGTAAGTCACAAGGTAGCTGACAACCACAAGTTCTAGCTTGTGTGATGAGTACTGGGACAAAATTTTCACATCAAAATGTATTGAGTACCAAATCCGATGAGTTTCAAAGCATTATACCTCAGACTTGACATGATGTTGAAACAGTTCTTTGGCATGTTCAATATATTGGTTGCCTTTTAATTTTTAATTATGCAATAGGCCCTTCTTATACATTTCTAGATCGACAGTTCAGACTGAGAACATTTATTTATTTTATTTATTTATTTATTTGTCAAACATGTATAGTAGTAATTTGTATAAACATAAGTAAAAAGTAACGATAAAAGAGGACAATTGGACAGTAGGACAGGGACGGTAGGCACGCTGGTGCGCTTATGCACGCCCCTTACAGACCTCTTAGAAACGAGGAGAGGTCGACTGTAGTCAGTCTAAGGTTAAAGTTTTTGGGGTTTGGGGAAGAAACCACAGAGTCAGGTAGTGCATTCCAGGCATTGATCACTCTGTTGCTGAAGTCATATTTTCTGCAGTCGAGTTTGGAGCGCTTTACATTTAGTTTGAATCTATTACGTGCTTGTGTATTGTTACGGTTGAAGCTGAAGTAGTCATTAACAGGAAGGACATTTTGGTATATGATTTTATGAACTACATTTAGATCAGATCGGAGGCGACGTAGTTGTAAATTGTCTAATCCCAGTATTTCAAGTCTGGTGGAATAAGGTATTTTGTTGTGAGTGGAGGAGTGAAGGACTCTTCTTGTGAAATATTTCTGGACTCTCTCGATTGTATTTATGTCTGATATGCAGTGCGGGTTCCAGACAGGTGAGCTGTATTCCAGAATTGGTCTAACAAATGTTTTGTATGCTCTGGTTAGTAATGTAATGTTGCCAGAGAAGAAGCTACGCAAGATTAGATTAACAACTCTTAGTGCCTTTTTGGCAATGTTGTTACAATGGGCTCTAGCACTTAGGTCATTGGATATGAGTTCTCCAAGGTCTTTGACAGAGTGAGGGTCATCTACAAGTTCGTTTCCTCCAAGTTTGTATTTTGTATTCTGATTTTTTTTGCCAATGTGTAAGACAGAGCATTTGTTGGTTGAGATTTGAAGTTGCCAGTTGTTTGACCATTCTGCTACATGGTCAAGGTCTTTTTGAAGGGTAGCAACATTTTCGGTGGTATTAAATAGTTTAACATCATCAGCAAAGAGAACGCAGTTGCTTATAATATGATCACAAAGATCGTTTATATAGAGTATGAAGAGTGTTGGTCCTAGAACACTGCCTTGAGGGACACCGCTGTTGACAGGAGCAGGATTTGATATGACACTTCCTATTTTGACCACTTGTTGTCTGTTAGACAGGAACGCAGTTATCCAATTATGTAGGGGTCCAGAAATGCCATAGGATTTTAGTTTCAGAAGTAGTTTGTCATGTACAACTGAATCAAAGGCTTTACAAAAGTCTATGTAAATTCCATCTATTGTTTTACATTGATCAAGTTGAGTGGTCCATATGTTTTTGCAGTGCAAGAGTTGCAGATTACAGGATAATTTTTTTCTGAAACCAAATTGTTTGTTGGAGAGTAGGTTGTTAGTTTCTAAGTGGAGCGTAATGGATTGGTTTATGATTGATTCCATGACTTTGCAGGTGACGCAGCCCAAAGAGATTGGTCTGTAATTTTCAATGTTACTTGGATCTCCTTTTTTGAAGATAGGGATGACCGTGGCTAGTGACCATAGGTTGGGTAAGGAGCTAGTTCTGAAGGATTTTTTAAAAATTATGCTTAGAGGTTCAGCCAAGGTTGTGGAGAGCTTTTTTAAGAAGTATGCACATAGTCCATCAGGTCCAATAGATAGAGATGGTTTTTGGTTGCGTAATGTAAATTACATCACTGTAAAAGCCACACAATGAAGCCATAGTTCTCCGGAACATTTGAATCCTGATCCTTTTTGCCAAAAAACAATGTTCATGTCTCCAATAACTTCCATATACAATCACCTCAGTGATCTAGAACAGGGGTCTCCAACCTTGGCAACTTTAAGCCTGGCGGACTTCAACTCCCAGAATGCCCCAGCCAGCAAAGCTGGCTGGGGAATTCTGGGAATTGAAGTCTGCCAGACTTAAAAGTTGCCAAGGTTGGAGACCCCTGATTCTAGGAGACAAACTTCACAAAATTTAAGACATGAAACATACATGATGAAAAATATGCAAATTTCTGCATGACGTATTTTCCTAACCTCCAAATTCCTTGATATGAATTACCCTGTAGATCAAGCTAATGTCTCAATCCTTCACTTCTTTATATTCAACCAACAGCCAAACTAGAGATTGGATTTAAGAAGTAAGTTCACACATCAGAATCCTCGTGTCTGCCCTCAGCCCTTGCCAGATCAGCTCTTGTGCTGCCTTTGAAACACAAAAAGTTTCACGTTTTTCTCTTCTGTGGGTATTTATTTTGAATTGAAATGTAATGCCTACTTTACAATCTCTTATGGACATATTCCTATCTCTGTTTTATAAAATATGATGGCACAAATTATCCTCAATAATATGAACTTTCCTGAAGTCTTGTTCTCTGGCTCCACTCTGGAAGAAATCAGATTATAAAACCTTTTTCTATTTGACAAAATCAATGAAACAAGAACCTTCTTCTTACCAGAGTTCTTGTCATCCTTTCAAATGAAAAATAAGAAGGAAGCAAGGAAGCAGGGCTCGATTTCTTTTTCTAGTCATTGTAACGTGAAGAAACATTGCCCAAACACCCAATGAATTGATGTTAGACAACAGCTAAATGCCAAGAGAAAAACCAAAGCAGAATATTAAGGGGCATGCATAAGTGCACAATTGTGCCTATCGTTCCTGTCCTAATGTACCCATATATTCATACCTCTTTTACTCTTATTCATGCTTGTACTATTACATATATATTCAATCATGTTTTACTGTTTATACTTTGCTTATAATCATATATGCTTGACAAATAAACAAATACAAATATATTCCAGCTTCTACTACAGTAATATTCCAGGATAATCCTAAAACTAGGGACAAAGTCTAGCAATGTTCCTCAAAAGATTAGCAGTGGAGGAGGAATGGAAGTGATTGAAGGAACAATACATGAACTCTTCACATTCTCTATAGACTTTCTTCCCTAAAAAGATCATGAGAAAAGGATGGAACTGGAGTCAGGAAGACAAGTTGAGGTAAGATCCTTCACCTTTGAAACATTTTACTCCTGTTTCTTCTGGAATGCATGCCTTTTCTTTGGTTTCAGATTTTCAGTTCATTATTTTTCTGTGAATGTTTGATATTTCCTGCTGCAGTCTCTTCCGTGTGGATTCTCTGGTGTGTTACCAATGCACTCTTCTGACAGAATCTCCTCCCACATTCCAGGTAGTGATACGGGTGCTCCCGGTATGGATTCTCTGATGTATAAGGAGATCTGAAAACCTAGTGAATCTCCTCTCACACTCATCACAAGGAAAAGGGCGTTGTATACTTACCTGAACGCCCCTTCTCGTAGGGTGGAGCTAACCTCCAAGAATGGGTTAAACCTGCCCTCTAGCCAATCAGGACTGAGTCTCAAAACTACAAAAGCCTTCGTTGTGCTTTGATACCCCCTCTTTTGACGAAGGACGAAGCCAGACTCCGCGTGCCGCTCCCAAACTCTTCCATATATGTATGCGAGTAACTGTCTCCCAACGAAGCCCAAACCGCATGATTTAGGGAGGGACTTGGAGGTTAGCTCCACCCTACGAGAAGGGGCGTTCAGGTAAGTATACAACGCCCTTTCTCCATAGTGGGTGGAGCTAACCTCCAAGAATGGGACATACCAAAGCATTCTGTCCATTGGGAGGGCAACTAAATCAGGCTGGAGACCCCAGCAACTTGCCCCACAACTCCAAGTACCCCTCAGAACTGTCACATGCGCCGAGGCGAGGATTTCAGTGACAGTGATGGGGAACAGTGTCGGACAGAACCATGTGGTCGCACTGGCGACCTCTCCCCGCAACACGCGAGAGGACCATGCTGCAGTGGTGTCGGCCCCACGGGTCGACTGCGCAAAAGGTGCATCTGAACATAATCCGTTGCTAATGCAGGACAAACACAGTGACCCCTGATGAAGGAGGAAACCGATGACCCCTGGAAGGGACAATTGATACAACGGCGCCCCCAGTCAGTGGGGGGAGGAGACTTGATGCCTGCGACCCATCAGGCCCGTGTCATGGTGAGGTGGCGGCACTGCGCTTCAGGTGGTGTGCTGGGATCATCCCGAACCATTCAATCAAGCCTTGCGTGGAGGGAACTGCGGAACTGATGTGTAGTCCCTAAGCGAATATATGGCGACAGATCAAGATACCCTTTGGCCTAATCTGATGTGGAAGGGTGCCAGACCAGAGTTTCCACTGATGGCAAATCGCCTCCAAGGCGTGCCGCACTACCAGGCAATGGAGGGGAGGTGCGCATTGACCGGGGCCATGGAGGACCCCCCAAAGGTAAAGTGAGGACCAATTGCAGGGCAGAGAGTGTTGCCAAGGTGCATAGAGTGCCCTGATATTGGAGGGAGGACTCCGGCCGATCCCAGAGGGAATGCCGATGAACCCTAAGGAAGACAGAGCAATGTCCCTGCCAGGAACCTGCACATCACGGGATGATCAGGTAGAGTCACCCATGGGTGACAAGGCATCCATGGCAAGGAGCCGCCGTATTGACGTGGAATGGTATGGAGGAGCAGAGTTGAAACATCCTGCTGAGGAGCAAGGATCCATCGGTATACGCCCCCCTGGGCTAATGAATACAAGTCCCTGAATGGAGAGTGACTGGAGACCGGTTCAGGTGACATGCCACCCAGACCTGGGGGAACAGCGTGCTTCAGCAGTGGAAGAAGTCTCCCGGTCATTGAGGATTTGAGGATAGGACCACGAGGAACCAACCCATCGGCTAGGAATCCCAAAATTTAAATGGGATGTCCGGAGGGGTAGCCGTGATGGCCAACCCCAATGGAACGCTGATTACAGTAGCATACGACTAACTAAGAGGCAAGGCGCGATAGGGAAAACGATACCACTAGAGAATGAGAACTGAAGTGCTGCCACCGATGTGGACAGAAGCCCGAGAAATTAATGGCAGTGAATCAACCTATTGGAGGGAGGTGCCCCTCTTCAGACGTACATAGGAGGAAACATGCTAGGGCCTCTCGAAGGAGGCCAACATAAGGGGCGTAATGGGTCAGTTGGTTAAATGCCAACGCTGAATCCCACCTCCCTTAGGAAGAGTGGACAACGCGGACCGGGTCCAAGGACATTGCTTCCGTTGACCCTCCGGAACCACCTGGACTTGTGAGAATAATCAGGAAAGGAAGATGGGTACATGGGGTTCCGTATCGGCCAGGAGTGCAGACTCCAGACCCCGTAACGGAGACCGCTGGCACATGGAGTAGAGCTCCGGAGCGAGGAAAACCTGGATGTACCGTCGAGCCCAAGGAACTGTGGTAGAGGTCGGACTGAAGGACGGCAACCTGTCAGTAGCGAACCGCTTGTCTGTAAGGACAACCTTCAGCCACGGCGTGGCAACAGAACCACCGAGGGGCATTGGAACATCCAAAGGGAGCATACCTGAGATCAGGTCCATGGGAGACCACTGGAGGGATCCTGTCATGAGCCCTGGGCCCGTCGTGTCTGGCCAGATAGTGCAGGGGCCCCTGCTCTGCAATGGGAGATTCCTGAGCCTAACGAGGCTACAGAGCCGCTGGCCATGCGGGTCACTTCTGTCATGGCAGTTCTGGTGAGACAACTGAGGGGATCTGACCTGTCGTATCTAGGGTGGGCGCGGTATGGTGGAGCCGCCCCTCTGCCAATGACATGAGGTATTCAGTCCCTGGATTAACTCAGTGGCGTGTGAGGCCCTGCCTGTATGACCCGGCATAGGTACGCACCCTCCCTGCGGAAGAAGCCTTAAGAGCTGCTAGAGAGATCTGGGCCAGATAGCCGGGCGGGCTCGAGATGTGAACTAGGGAGCTCGAGTGACGCTGTTACATGGACACTCGGGGCGTTACTGACCGGAACGTGCACCAGTCGCACCGCCAGCCTGAATTGGGCCATCCCTGTCCGGTGGCCCCTGTGAAAGTACCGCCAGATCCCAAAGCTTTGCAGGATACTAGAGGCTGGCAACCCCCCAGGGAGAGGCCTATAAAATGAATTGATCCCCTACAGTTCCACACTGGAAGTGACCATTATCGAGGACAGAAGAGGAGAGCCCCATGGCCAGTGCGGCCATGCTAACCGATGGTAGCTATGGTAGCTATCTGATGTCTGTGTTGGTCATTGCGCCGTAGCTACTATGCTACATTTCACCCATCACAAAAGGTGAGAGTTCGAATCGTCCCTAGTCACTGGTCATTGTAAAACTGCCGCAGGGTCAGACGGGACAGCAGGAGCAATAAGAGCCCTGGACCCTGCTATATCCCTGACTAGAGGGAGGGGAAGACATCTGGGGCCCACTGCCCCTTACTGGTTGCTCCAGCGCAAGTAGACTGAGAGGCTTAAATCAACGTGTTGACTGACTAGTCGGTCAAAGTGTCTGGAGGGAGAGATTAATGCTCACGCACATTGCGACGATGCAGAAGCCTGCCGAGATGCTTAGGTTAGCTACTCCCCAGCGATGGTTCCCATCATCGCCTGGATCACAGAGGAGGGAAGTCGCGGTCGCTGCTCAAACCCAGCTGCTGGCCTGGCATTCCGTCTGCCTGTGATAGCCTCATGAGAAAGGGATGAGACAGCCGAGCCACGCGCGCTCGCGTGCACGCCTGCTCCGAAAAGCCGACTGCCAGTCGGGATCAATTAGCGGCAGTCCAGCCATCTGTAGAGCCCGCTCAAATGGCGTTGTACCTGTCCACAGGAGATGAGGCAGCCGAGTCACGCGCGGACGTGCACACGCTTGCTCCGAAAAACCTACTGCCAGCCAGAATCAATTCGCGGCAGTTCGGCAATTTTTAGAGCTCGTGCAAATGGTATTCCTGCTGCCTCTGATAGCCTGCCAGCTGGAGACGAGGTAGCCGAGTCACGCACGCTCGCGCGCGCACCTGCTCCGAGAAGCCGACTGACAGCTAGAATCAATTAGCGGCTGCCTGACAATCTTCGGAGCTCATTGAGATGGCGTTCTTGCTGCCGGTGAAGCCTCGCCAGCAGGAGATGAGGTAGCTGAGTCAAGCACGCTGACGCGCGCACCTGCTCTGAAAGCCGACTGCCAGCTGGAATCAATTAGCAGCAGTCCGGCAAACTTCGGAGGTTGTTTAAACGATGTTGTTGCTGCCTGCGATATCCTCCTGAAAGGAGACGAGCCAGCTAAGCACTTGTGCGCGCGCAAGTCTGCTCCAAAAAGCCGACTGCCAGCTGGAATTGATTAGTGGCAGTCCAGCGATCCTCAGAGCTCATACAAATGGTGATCTTCCTGCCTCTGATAGACTTCCAAAAGGAGATGAGCCAGCTGAGCCACTCGCACGCGCCTGCACGCACAAGTCTGTTCCGAAAAGCCGACTGCCAGCTGGAATTAAATAGCGGCAGTCCGGCAATCTACAGAGCTTATTCAAATGGCGTTCCTCTAATAGACTCCCAAAGGGAGAAGAGCCAGCTGAGCCATGCGCGCGCGCATCCGCGCGCGCGCACACACACACCCGCTCTAACAAGCAACCGTCCGCTGGAGTCAATGAGAGGCAGCTCGGCTGTCCACGGAACCCGAGCGAAACGGCAGGCCAGCCCGCAAACATGTTGCATTGAAACAAAACTGCCATGGAGCCAGAGTACTGTGCGGCCGGCCATCTGGGGAGTGCGACTGCGCGCGCCGCTCCAGGGAACCCTAATTGGCGTTCAACTGTGGCGCGGCCCGGCGGGGCGGTGCCGGCGGCAACGGAGCCGATGTTGGGCCCTAGACACCCCCCTAATCAAGTGAGGGCAAAGCCCCAGAGCTGGAGAGCTCGTAGGGGGCATGCGCCACGCCTTTAATACAGAAGGCAGATTATGGCACAGATTTACCGGCAGATGGAAACGGTCCCCTCTTGGCGCGAACTGCGCCCGCGGTCATGGCCCGCCAAGCCGGAGCTTCCCAAACGCTTGCCGGGTGCCCTGTCACCTGGTGCCTGTGAGCTGTAGCCCGTGTGCGGCCTTATTATTGTAATTTCTGCCGGCCGTTTGTAGCAAGGCAGCACCTAGGGCCCGTGTCAGCCGAGAGTGGCAGAAGTGAGGGCCCGACATAGTAGGAAACATGAAAAGGGCGGGAGGTGGAACGGCGGGTGAAACCTTGGGCCATGGGATTCGGCAACCGCGAAGGAGCGGCTTGTGCGCCGAGCATGACACCCAGTACCGTTGCAGCCTGATGGGCCGACGTCTCACGACCAGATGGTAGCTTTAAGGTGAGTTGAAGAGGCTCGTGTTCGGGAGGGCCAGGCAGCAGGCTAGTGTGGTTCCTTACGTTGCTGGATAGCCGGGCTGCTTCGGGAGCTGCAATCTCTCAGCATGACACCAATAATTTTCTTCCCGCCACCGCAGTTAGCCTGAGGGGGGGGCAGATAGGCGAGCGGAGGCTAAAATGCGGCCGTAAAACTAATGGCCCAAGCGAATAAGTCGCCCGTGAGCCTTCCAAACGGTCGCCTCTGTCTGAGCCAGTTGGATTCTACCTCATGTGACGGTGTCAAGATGGACGTCGGATTGACTGCCAGGTACTGCAGGGGGCGTCGAAGGCCTTCCCTCCCACGCAATGTGTCGGCCGGCATCGGCAGATGAGGCTGTTGCCCAAAGGCCTCCAGAACCGCTCTATTAATATCCATTTCACTGCAGGAGTGTGAGTTGCCGGTCCAGCTATAGGGATATGAGAACCCAGCTGGAGGGAGGGACATGGTGGCTGCTCAAGCGCTAGGCTTCTGCGGCTTGAAGTCCTCTCAAACGGAGTCCTCACGAGCAGATTAGTCCCTCCCTGTAAGCGGTTATTACTTTGAAGCATGGCGGGCCCAAGTAGTTTACAGGTGCCAATAGAAAGCAAAGGGCCATATTGTAAAAACTCAACAGCCGGAATGGGAGAGCAAAGCTCTTCACTGTTAATTTTATCGGCTGGAGAACCGGCAAACGGCTAGGCCAAAACCGTTGGTCGCCCTCAACCCAGGAGTCGAGATAGTTGTTACTGGGGAAAAACTCACTGCAGGACTTTTATCGATGCGAAGAAATCACCTCAGATATCTTGGATAATTGTATCTTCGAGGATGGGAGCTTAAGGCACGTGTCCTTTTATGGCTAAGGACTGAGTAAAAGAGGGGGTATCGAAGCACAACGAAGGCTTTTGTAGTTTTGAGACTCAGTCCTGATTGGCTAGAGGGCAGGTTTAACCCATTCTTGGAGGTTAGCTCCACCCACTATGGAGAACGGGTTTTCTCCCGTGTGAATTTTCTGGTGCCGTGTGAGGTCTGATGGATAACTGAATCTTCTTCCACACACGGTGCAGCAAAAGGGTTTTTGCCCAGAGTGTGTCCGTTGATGTGAAATCAGGTTAGAGCGCTGGATGAATCGTTTCCCACACTCGGCACAGGAAAATGGTTTTTCTCCTGTATGGATCTGTTTGTGTATTTTGAGGGTAGAAGAAGAAACAAATCTTTTCCCACATTCTAAGCAGATATAAGGTTTCTGGCCCATGTGGATACGTTCATGCACTTTAAGTGCTGACTGATGACTGAAGTACTGTTGGCAATGAGAACAATGATAAGGCTGTTCTCCAGAGTGGACTGTCTGATGACTAACCAGTGACTCTCTCTGGCCAAATGATGCACCACATTCAGTGCATGTGTGTGGTTTTTTGCCTGTGTGAATTTTCTGATGTCTGGTCAGGTGGGACAATTGACTAAATCTTATCTCACATTCCATGCAGTGCAAAGGCTTGGCACCTGTGTGAATATTGTCATGTTTTGCCAAGTCTGATAGCCTCACAAAACATTTCCCACAGTCAATACAGTTGTAGGGTTTCTCCTTTTTGAGAGCCCCTCGCAAAGTACCATGTGTCTCCTCATCTTTGATCTCCTGATTCTGAATGGCTCCTGCTCCTCTGTTTGTGACTCCTACGAGATAGTGCAGAAAGAATTTCAGAGGTTGTTACTTAATGCACTGATGTGATCAAGATCTTGAAAACACCAAAAAGATATCCCAAACTGTTAAAAGTTGTTTTCTACCAACAACAGCTTTGGATATTCCACACCTAGGTAACATGGGAACTTACAGTTTATTCTAAACGAGTTGCTTAGAAGATTTCAGAGATAAGCCAGACTACATGTTGTACAGCAGAAAATGGTAACTTTTTGGTGCTTAGGAACTATAAAACTTGGTATTTTGGGGGTAATGGAGGATCAGAGGCTGCAACTGGCAGGACAACAGGTAGAATTGGAAGGTTTGCCTCCTTTTTATGCATGGATGGCTGTCAGCATCTAGCTGACCTTAGCTGATCTTACAATGGATCAGAATGCATTATAAGTAGACTTTGACTTACAACCATTCATTTAGTGACCACTCAAAGTTACAACGGCATTGAAAAAAAATGACTTATGAATGTTTTTTACACTCACGACCGTTGCAACATTCCCATAGTCACATGATCAAAATTTGGATGCTTGGCAACCAAATGTATTTATGATGGTAGGGTCACGTAATCACCTTTTGCAATCTTTTGACAAGCAAAGTCAATGGGGAAGCCAGATTCACTTAACAATTGTGTTACTAACTTAACAGTGAATCAGTTAACAACTGTGGTAGAAAGGCCCTAAAATGGGGCAAAACGCACTTAACGACTGTCTTGTCTAACAATGGATATGTTGGGCTCCATTTTGGTCATAAATTGAGGAATACCTATAGTATTTGGATGGGAAATCAAGAAATCCCCACACCATAGGCTAGATGTAAAAACAAGCCTTGTAAAAAGGCAATGCCAACCTATTCTGTATCATTTCAAAGAATACACAACTAAGTGCATGATGTTACTAGGAATCAAGTTTGATTCAAATATAATCTTACCTTATGTGATGCTTATAGCACAGGCTGGGATTTTAATTTAGTTTTCCAACTTCGGACTTACTTGGGTATGTTTTTGCTCCAACCCAGAGAGAAAGCAAAAGTCAGCAGTGCATGGTGCCAGGAGTTACCAAAAAGGGTTTCACAGGTTGCAATTTCTAACTTTGCTGTAGAAATCCTGTTCTTTTAAAATACAGCTAGGAATTTGCAAAATGTAATTTCAAAATGTTTTGAGAGTGAAATTTTATAGAAATGACCATCCAAAGTATGAAAGTGACACCTCAAGAGTGAAGCTGGCCTGACTTCCAGCATTTTCATAGTCCTTTTCAGAATATGAGCTGAAGTGGTGCAGTGGTTAAATGCTGCGACTGCAGGCTGACTGCTAGTTCAGCAGTTCAGCTGTTCAAATCTCACTAGGCTCAAGGTTGACTCAGCCTTCCATCCTTCTGAGATCGGTAAAATGAGGACCCAGATTGTTGGGGGCAATATGCTGAACTCTGTAAAGTTCTTAGAGAGGGCTGTAAAGCACTATGAAGCAGTATATAAGTAAAGTGCTATTGCTATATTGCAATCTAGAACAGTTTTTCCCCGAACGCCATCACTCTGCTAAACAAATAATTCCCTCACCACTGTCAAACTATTCACTAAGGCATTACTATTACTATTAGTCTTCTCATCATTCCTATCACCCATCTCCTCCCACTTATGACTATATGACTGTAACTTGTTGCTTGTATCCTTACAGTTTATATTAATATTGTTTCCTGATTGCTTATTTGTACCCTATGACAATCATTAAGTGTTGTACCTCATGACAAATGTATCTTTTCTTTATGTACACTGAGAGCATATGTACCAAAGACAAATTCCTTGTGTGTCCAATCACACTTGGCCAATAAAGAATTCTATTCTATTCTATTCTATTCTATTCTATTCTATTCTATTCTATTCTATTCTATTCTATTCTATTCTATTCTATTCTATTCTATTCTATTCTATAGAATAAGACACGGGCCTGACCATATGACCTTACACTGAGCTGAATAGAGCAAGACTATCACCACTTGCAAATTAAAGGCTTACCTAACAAGCTTGCTTTCCCATTATCATGTTTCTTGACTTCTCTGGCAAGAAGCCTTTGTCTGGCACCTGACACGGCCTGCTGGCCTTCGGAGAGATTTACAGCTGCCTCTTGAAATGAGTCAGACTCCTGAAATGACACTCTAAGTCAATATCCAAACCCCTTTTTCCAAAAATAATTTTTAGCAAAATGATATCATGTCAACAGATAAAGCCAACAGAAATAAAAACAGCTGCAGATAAGAAGCCATGCATTAAAACATTAGCTATTATACAGAACATTGTTTAGGTGTTTCTGGACATTTTGCATATGGGCAGAAATGAAGGGACCAACACCTGCAAACTCATTGGCATTAACCTTAAGTTTTACATATTTGGTCAAAGCATCAAGTTTTTTTTTCCTTTTCAAAGGGGAGGAGGGCAACTGTGGGTCACAAGGCAAAGGAAAGTAACATAATGATTTCAGAAGGATTTCACTCCCCTTTCCTACTTTTTTAAGGCTATATATACATAAAATAATAGATATCCACCCCAATGGCACTTATTGCACTACAATCCTATGGGATCTTAGCACACTTAATTTTTTTTTTTAGCTTTCCCACATCTTAAAAATAGTCAGCTGGAATTTTTTGCTGCTATCATGGCACCAGAGGCCAATGCTTGTGTCTGCAAGTTGCCCAACCTGATGTCCAAAAATTCTTCATGATTAGACTGCAAGGCTAGGCCAAAAGTTTCAAACTTTCTGGACCCATTTGGAATTTTCCATCTGGGTATTTGGAATCTTGAAAATACATAACAGGCATTCTGAGGCATCATGGTATGCATGGCTAATTACAGTAGAAGTAGTATGGAGGGACTGCACTGCTTTCCATTAAAATATATAAATCTTCAGATAGGACAGAGTGTACAAGAGCCACCAAGAAAAGTGTTGTTGTACAGTATAATTTACCTGCTCTCAAATCCCAGGAGACCTATCTATCTTGGGGGCATTTTCAACTGAGTGCCAAATATCACAGTTTTGTTAAAGATCACTGGAAAGGAAGATTCAACCTTCTTTTCCTCCCAGCTGTTCTCTAGAAGATCAGAAGAGCTGTTCTCCAGATTTTTGTCATTGATTCTAGCACACATTATGAGCGCAAAAGGAAGTGAGACTTGAATCTCATTGCTACTGAGAAAATACTATGGAGTGCTGTGTGTGCGCTTCTGAATAGCTAGGCTGAATCATAATTCCTCTTGCATAATTCCAAAGGGATCTACAGAGTTCAGTGCACCATGTATAAAGACAGAATTCCCTTGGTTAATTTGCATTAAGCAATGTGCACATCAATGTGCCCCATGGCCAAATATGCTGATACCAAAGATAATGCCAGTAGTATTTTCTCACCTTGTTTCTTCAAGAGGTTTGTTGCAGGTGGAAGAGTTACATGTTGAAACCCACACATGGGGAATAGGAAAGCTGAGGTTCTCTGAAAAAAAAACTCAACTATGTAACTGTTTCTGAAGCTTAACACTTCGGAATGTGGACCACGTGTAAAAGTGGTGATAGTGGGGAAGCATTCCATGATGGTGTCAATAAGTTGGTGTCGACTCTTAGCAACCCCACAGACGAATATGATTGAACAACCTGCTATACAAGCAAAGTCAATGGGGAAAGCCATATTCACTTAACAACCACATGATTCACTTAACAATTGCAGTGATTTGCTTAACAACCATGGCAAAAAAAAACTTATAAAATTGGGCATGACTCACTTAGCTACTGCCTTGCTTAACAACATAAATTCTCGCCTCCATTGTGGTCATAAGTCAAAGACTACCTGTAATTTTATACTATTAATCCAGCTTGAGTTTTAGCTTGTTGTGTGAGCTCAGCCTTCATAAACTGAAAGATGTATACATGTATGCTGCTAACATGGGTTGGCTTTTTATGCAACATAATTGGTATTTTATCTCACTGAAGTATAGATTTCCATTGAGGACCTGTATACTGCACGAGTCAAAAAGAGGGCCGTGAAAATATTTACTGACCCCTCGCATCCTGGACATAAACTGTTTCAACTCCTACCCTCAAAACGACGCTAGAGAGCAATGCACACCAAGACAACTAGACACAAGAACAGTTTTTTCCCGAACGCCATCACTCTGCTAAACAAATAATAATTCCCTCACCACTGTCTAACTATTCACTAAGGCTGCATTACTATTACTATTAGTCTTCTCATTGTTCCTATCACCCATCTCCTCCCACTTATAACTTGTTGCTTGTTGCTTGTATCCTTACGATTTATACCAATATTGATTGTTTCCTGATTGCTTATTTATATCCTATGATAATCATTAAGTGTTGTGCCTCATGATTCTTGACAAATGTATCTTTTCTTTTATGTACACTGAGAGCATATACACCAATGACACATTCCTTGTGTGTCCAATCACACTTGGCCAATAAAGAATTCTATTCTATTCTATTCTATTCTATTCTATTCTATTCTATTCTATTCTATTCTATTCTATTCTATTCTATTCTTTATGCAATAAATCTGCTTACCTGTGGCTCACTTTCCAAATTCTCCTGCTGGTGCAAAAGAATCGCCAAAGCAACAGCCAGGGCACCGGTCTCAAGACCACGTTCTCAGACCTGGCTTTAGATTCTCTTTGGCAAAACTGTCAGAAACTGCTCCAGAATTAACAGATCCAGGATCTGTTCCTTTGTGCGGCTCTCTGGTTCCAACTAGCAGTGGCAGAGTTCCCGCAACTGGCTACAGACCTCACGGGGTCCCTCGGCCTGATGATAACAGAAGTGGCAGAAGCGCTGCTGCTTGATCTCAGCAGTACTTGAATTGTTGCTTATGGAAGTTGTTTTAACCCTCCTATGGTCCCCTTTGGCATTCAGATTACTTAAGATCTGCTGGGTTTAGAGCCCTAAGAGTGGGCAGGAGGTGGCTCACTTCTTCCTGAGACCACTGGCAGGCACCAACCACATGGTCAAAGGTAGCCAGGTCATCCTACAAGGTCAGGTCTGGCAATTGTGAGGCTTCCCATCCTGAGATTGGATGTGGGACTGTTTTCAAATATTCTTGCCACTGACCCTTGAGGCAGTGAGGAATCCCTTCCTGGGTTGATATGGCCCACTGGAACAGATCTCGAGCACCACTAGAATGTATTGAAACAGTATTTCTTCCTGGTCCATCAGGGCCTTCTGACACAGACCTTTCTTGGGCCTCTTTTTCCATCTTGAAAAAAATGTCACATAGAGTTGGGTTCCTCAGAAGGAAGTCCACCTCTGTCCACCTGGAGGTTTAGAGACTGAACTTTTCTCAACAAAAAAATTTAAGCCTGCTGTCTCCAAATTCATGTGTGGCATGTCAAATAAGTAAAAAAAAGGACATCATACCACTGTACAATTAGTGGAGCAGAGGAATACTGTCAATATAATTTACTTGGACTTCAGTAAGGCATTTGATAAAGTAGACCATAACCTACTACTAGATAAAGTAGAAAAATGTGGGTTAGACAGCAACACCACCAGATGGATTTGTAACTGGCTGACCAACCACACTCAACATGTAGTGCTCAATGGAACTGCATCTACATGGAGGGAAGTATGCAGTGGAGTACCCCAGGGCTCTGTTTTAGGCCCAGTACTCTTCAACATTTTCATCAATGACTTGGACGAGGGGATAGACGGGGAATTCATCAAATCTGCAGATGACACCAAGCTGGCAGAAATAGCCAACACTCCAGAAGATAGGCTTAAGATACAGAAGGATCTTGACAGACTTGAACATTCGGCACTATCTAACAAAATGAAATTCAATGGTGAAAAAGTAAGGTTCCACATTTAGGCAAGAAAAACAAAATGCACAGGTACAGTATATGTGGTACCCTGCTCAATAGTAGTAACTGTGAGAGGGATCTTGGAGTTCTAGTGGACAATCATTTAAATATGAGCCAGCAGTGTGCAACAGCTGCCAAAAAAGCCAACACAGTTCTAGGCTGCATAAGCAGAGGGATAGAATCAAGATCACGTGAAGTGTTAATACCACTTTATAATGCCTTGGTAAGGTCACACTTGGAATACTGCATGCAGTTTTGGTCGCCATGGTGTAAAAAAGATGTTGAGATTCTAGAAATAATGCAGAGAAGAGCAACAAAGATGATTAGGGGACTGGAGGCTAAAACATGAAGAATGGTTGCAGGAACTGGGTATGTCTAGTTTGATGAAAAGGACTAATGAAAAGAGGAGACATGATAGCAGTGTTCCAATATCTCAGGGGCTGCCACAAAGAAGAGGGAGTCAAGCTATTCTCCAAAGCACCTGAGGGTAGGACAAGAAGCAATGGGTGGAAACTAATCAAGGAGAGAACTAAGGCAAAATTTCCTGACAGTTAGAACAATTAATTAGTGGAACAACTTGCCTCCGGAAGTTGTGAATGCTCCAGCACTGGAAGTTTTTAAGAAGATGTTGGATAACCATTTGTCTGAAGTGGTGTAGGGTTTCCTGCCTAAGCAGGGGGTTGGACTAGAAGACCTCCAAGGTCCCTTCCAACTCTGTTATTTCTATTTCTAATTCTAATTCCTACTTTGGAAACTGAATGAAGATGTCTTATTAACCCAGAAGTGGCAGCTTACAAAGCAGTTAAATCTGAAGCCAAGAGCCTTCAAGCAAGAAAAGTATGTCTGTTCCTGAATAAAGGGGGGGGGGGGGGAGGCGCAGAAAAATAGTTCAAACTATAACTGTGTTCTGACTGAGGAATACTGGAAGTTGAAGTCCACACAAGGTGTCAAGGTTGACAAACATTGCATTAAAATGACTGAATTGTCTGCAAAATGGGTCCTTTCTTGTCTGCTTTTAGACACAGCATCTCGGCGGGGGAGGGGGGGTGTTACTGTGATGCTTAAACAGAAGGAAGCTGTGTCCTCCTGCCAAAAAGGAACTTACATTAACACCCAACAACCTCCAGAAACTTTTAGTTTTTTCCCTCATTCTCCTTCAAATCCAAATCTATACAAGCATTTAACAGTTTAAGTAAAGCGTAACTTCATTATACTAAGCTGTAAGGATGGCTTATTTGCAATTTTTATTCAGCTGCTAAGCTAACCATCCACTGTGGCTTATAAACCCACACTTAGGGCTGACAGTTATGCATAAACAAGGCCTTTATAGTATGTTCGGCAAACCATCATTGAAATAAACGATGAAACAAATTATGCCAGCAGTTCTGTTGCCTAGATCTAACTTGCAGATAGGGGACCTCATGTGCCAACTTGTAATTCATTTCTACATGGTAGGACAAGAATTAAGTCACTTCTTCTGACACAAATTATAATTATCATCACAATTATAAAAAGAAGAGGAGATATTAAATTCTTAACTGATACAAAGTTCTTTTTTAAAAAAAACAGGCATTGAAAATTAAGTGGCAAAGATTTTAATCGAGAAATAGCTGATACCACAAGGAAAAGGAGAACCTCTTTTTGGGAGGTGGGGGGAGAACAGAAATGTTGTGTGAGTCCAGAGCGGACTAAGCCAAGCCTTTAATCGGCTCAGGAGTTAAACACATTCTACAGAAAATCATGAGTTCCCTTCCCTCCTTACCCCAGGTTTCTACTCCCCAAGCTACCCCTTAAATCCTCTGGACCTAACAGAATGAAAGGGCAGATCAAGCTGTTGTTAAAGACTCCTGTGCTCTCTCTCTCTCTCTCTCTCTCTCACACACACACACACACACACACACACAGAGAGAGAGAGAGAGAGAGAGAGAGAGAGAGAGAGAGAGAGAGAGAGAGAGAGAGAGAGAGAGAGAGAGAGAGAGAGAGAGACTATGATCTTTTGATTTGGGAGTGTCTGCATCTTGGTTACAATATTGAAATATTGCAGCCCCAAATTTGGGAGGGGACTGGGGGAAAGTAACAGTTAGGAATTTTAGCATTTCCTTGTTTTTTCTACTTCTATAAAATACACACTGATAAATCCATATCACCTCCTGATGAACTTGAATTAAAGCCCCTCCATTTAATATAAAATATACATTGCAAAAAGGCAACATTCCAGCCTTCTCTGCCTGACCCACACATATATAGCCAACCCTCCTGATTCTAATGCACAGCAGATCACCATCTTCTCCCAAGGGATCTAGGAGTTTGGGCTGCAGGCTTCTGCCAACTTCCCAATAGGCTAGCTTTTCACAAAGCAAGGGCTGGTGGGCTACCGCATGGATAGCCTTCCCCTCAAAGGCACCAGTATTTGCTTTCAACATACTGAACACTTAAAGTTGATCTGGTGTAAATGCTCCAATTCCCTTGCTCTATACATAGAAAGAGGAAACTTCATGTGGGTATAGATTGAAAAACTACCAAAAATATTTTTTAAAAATGTAGCAATCAGAGTTTTTCATTCATTTCCCTAAAATCTTCAGAGGCAATAGCTGAAGGGCCTTCCCAAGATATCTTCTGCTCAGCTAGATCCTGTTTTCATTTCCTACTATTAAAGGAAGGAAAACTAGAAGGGGCAGAGTTGGATAAAAGAGGGGGCAAAAGACAAGCGCTCTTGGCTTAGAATCCGCATCAGAATCAGAAACTCACAGGACATTAAAAGCAGCAGCATAAGGAACAGGACTGGGCCCAAAAGTTTTGAGATAGCTGCAAAGCTGACAAAATGGTCGTGAATCAGTCATCTTTTTCATTTCAGCCTCTTTTAAAGCTTCACGCTTGACCACGTTCGTTGCTCAGGAAAAAACAGTTTTAATACCGTATAATACAAGAAGCAATAGCTGTGAAACCTCTGGGCAGCTAGATCCTATCAATCAATCATTACTATTGTGACTAGAGTCCGGCACAAGGTACCGGGTTATAAAGTTATATAAAAAATCCCTGAATTTTCCACTTCACCCACCAGCCTTTTACCTCCTTCAGATGTTTGTCCCCCTCAATTTTTTGCAGCATGGTTTCTCAGTTCTGTTCATCTACTCAACCCCCACCCCCACCCCCACCCCCATTTCTACTCACTGCTTGCTTTCAACAAAGCCCAGCTGCAGCCGATCCACTACCACGGAGAGACCAATCTTATTAAAATTCATATCCCAAGTTTTGATCCTGGGAAGAGGAGGAGCAGGAAGGGTGTCCTGCACTAAAGCATCCCCTTTTGGCTCATACTCAGTTTCCTGATCCTCTCTAGGGCTGGGAGTTCACACTCGGTTTAACTCTTGCCGTATTTCAAATCGATAGGGCAGTTGTGTGTTTTTTTTCAAGTAGCAAAGTTATTAAAATCAAATGAAGTGATTTTCCTGCAAGGTTTCCCGGGGAAAATACCAGTGACGCATGGGAAGGGTTGGTTTCATATGAGGTCATCTACTCGTATGTGGTGTGAGAAGAATGTGTCAATGAGAGCCCCAGCCGAGATCAGACTGCAGGAAACTACAGGCGATTTCAAGGTTTTCAGCTCAGTTATTGAAGGAAATCCCATACAGAAGAATCGTAGTTGTAATTTGCATTGCTATATGTGTATTATGGGGAAGGGGGTTGTTAGATAGGGTGAATGGAAGAAGCATACAGAAGTGGCTTCAAAACAACAGCTCTTTATTTGGCAACTATTTACAATCCAGCAAAAGCTCTGTCTAACAGCCAGCCCTTTTATGGGGAGCTGCCAGACAGTCTAGCCAATCAGCAGTCAGTATTTTCCCTCCAGAATGGAGGACCTGACTGAAGCCTATGTGCTTCAGTCTGAGAATGTAACCCTCCCCTCTTAGTTGGGCCGCTAACCCAATGTGTGACGTAGTCACACAGATAGGCAGGGCGTTTAGTTGGTCTTTCAGACCTGTGCAGCTCAGTCAGAGCTGGATGAGTGGTCAGATCAGATGAGCTTCTGTTGCTCCCAGCCTCGAGCAATGGAAGCTTCTGGATTTCGGCCCGGGGCATGGCTGGAGCTTCGAGGACTGGTTCGCTCGGAGCTTGCCCCCCAGCATGAGCATTATTAGGTAAGCCTTCCGGACTTGGTTGGCTTGAATTCTCTCTGTTAGGAGTGAGTGATTGCTCCTGTTGGTTAGGCGTTGGCTCAGAAGTTAGTTCTGGTAGCCTAAAAGGGGAGCAGCTGAGTCGGCCTCGGAGTTGATCAACATGCCGCCTCCAGCTTCTACCGTCCTTGAGCTCTACTCGGTAAGAGTGAGGGCCGGTGATCTCTGTGACCGTGGCAGGAACCCAGAGAGGACCCCCAGCATAGTTGTGGATGTATACTTGATCCCCTATGCTAAGTGTCGAAGCTGACTATGGCAGTCTACTGGGGCCTCGGCAGAGTAGTTAGGGTATAGCCGATCTAGGTGGGATTGTAGTCTGCAACCCATTAGAAGTTCAGAAGGACTTCTACCAGTGGCACTAGGAGTGATATGCTGCACTAATAAAAAATTATCGATTCGGGTTTGCCAATCACCTGGGCCCATGCATGAAAGGACTTCTTTTGCTGGTCTCACCATTCTCTCCGCTTGACCGTTGCTGGAGGGATGGAATGGTGAGCAAAGGGCGTGTCTGATCCCCTGTTCTGCTAAATAGGTTTCAAATTGTAAGGCCGTGAATTGGGGCCTGTTGTCTGAAACCAGGACATCAGGCAGGCCGTGCATGGAGAAAAGTCTCTGACTGCCTCTGCCATGGTGGTGGTCATGAGGGCTATCTCTAACAACTTTGAGTATGCGTCCATGACTACGAGGAAAGTTTTCCCGTGAGTAGGTCCAGCGAAGTCAATGTGCACCCTGGACCAGGGTGCCTTCAGCTGTTCCCATTTGTATGCGGGCGCCTCTGGGGGAGCTGGTCTGGATTCCTGACACAGAGAGCAGGTGGCCATTTAGTAATATCCCGGCTTTCATCCGGACAATCCACAGATGGCCTACATGCAATGCTTCCAATACTGCAACATGCAGTTTCTGTGGAACAACCACTCGGTCCCCCCAGAGAAGGCAACCTCACAATACTGACAGTTCATTTTGTTTGGTCATAAACATTTAAAATTCAGCCCCAACAGACCCCTTTGGCCACCCCCTCAAGTCTCAGTGCAAGATTTGGGCGATTATTTTGGCCTTGGTAGAGTGGCGTGCAACCTCAAGTGAGGTTATCAGGCCAAGCAGTCAATTAGAAGCACAGGTGTCTCAAGTGTGGGGTCTTCCAGTAGCTCTGGCAAGGGACAGTGGCTGAGGGCATTGGCATGCCCTAAATGTCAGGTTCCAGGGATGCATTGAGAAAAACCAGCTCGAACACAGCATTGTGGTTAACAAAGCTTTTAATCCAAAGTCTCTGGCACATTCTAACAATCAATAAGTCCGAAAGAAGTGTTGTCTGCAGCGAAGGCTCAATGTTCCCGCCCACGATTTAAACATTTCCACGCCCCACCCCGCAACTCCACCCCTCTTCCTCCATCACACCAGCTAAACCAGGATCTAGTTAGAGTCTATGTTAGGCGCAAGCGCTCCAAGACACCCGCCGACCAGCTGGGTGATTGTTGATCCCATTTCGAGTGCCGGCAGTGTCTCCCAGGTACGTCATAGCAGAAATGTCATAGCAAGAGTGATGAGGGACTTTCCCCCAGCCCGAATGGCAGCCCGATCATTCAGGGCTGACATGTGGCCCCCTCTACCACGAGATCACCTAGGGAAGAAAGGGTAGACATTAGAGATGTCCATTACTCTAATGCTGTCGGCTTCCTGGGATGTTTTTTTGTGAAATCAGGAGATGAGTTTATCAGCCATGATGTGATGATACGGGACCCACAATGCCTCTGCCAGTGGATACCCTTTCCAGAGGATCAAATATTGGACATGGCCCCGATACAGTCGGGAATCTATAATCTCCTTGACTTCGTAGTGCTGTTCCCCGTCTATGTCTATAGGGTTGGGTGGTGTGCAAGACAGGCCCCGTAATTTGGATATATACACCGGACATAATAAACTGGCATGAAATACCGGATGCGTCTTCCCTAATAATGGAGGGAGTTTCAACTGCACCGTGACAGGATTTATGATTTTGACAATAGGAAATGGACCGATAAACTTTGGTGCTAGCTTTCGACATGGTACCTTAATATTGAGGTATTTAGTAGAAAGATAGACTCTATGACCGATGTAAAAGGGGTTTTGGGGCCTTCTCTTTTTATCAGCCTGCCGTTTATATCTTTGTCTAGCTGCTTCCAATGATTTGCGAACATCGGTCCACACTTTCTCTATTCTGGATATCCATTCCTGTACCCCCATGGCATCAGGCTGCACTGAAGGGTATTCTGGGATTGGTACAAACTCAGTACCTGTAGCAATGTGGAATGGGGTATATCCAGTGCTGCTGTGAACAGCATTATTACAGGCCACTTCAGCGAATGTTAGCAAATCCGCCCAATTATATTGTTGGTATTTCACATAGCACCGAATATACTGTTACACCACTGCATTTGTTCATTCAACAGCACTGTTAGTGGAAAGGTGGAAAGCGGAGTTCAACCCCTGTGAAGATCCAATCCTAAGTAGAAACTGCCACCAAAACTTTGCAGTGAATTGTACACCTCTATCCGAAATTATTCTCTTAGGGACACCATGTAGCCGGTATATATGTTTTAGAAACAGGTTGGATAATTTCCGGGCAGATGGTAATCCTGGACAAGCAATAAAATGGGCCTGTTTGGAGAACAGGTCAATTATTGTCGATATCACCGTGTTACCATGGCTGTTAGGCAGATCTACAATACAATCCATAGCAATCTCCTCCCACGATTTACCTGGAGTTGCTACAGGCTGCAAAAAAACCTGATGGTTTTCCTGGCTGTTTTTTCATTGTGGTACACATTGTACAATTACGAATATATGTCTCAATATCCTTTTTTAGCTGGGGCCACCAGAATGGATGGTTGACCAGATGTAAAGTCTTTAGGAAACCAAAGTGACCAGCTGTCTGTACATTGTGGCACCTACGTAGCACCTCATGTCAGACCACTTCAGGAGCATATACTTTATTACCTTTCCAGGCTAACCCATCTCTTAGGTTAAGACTGGTGGAATTGGTTTGATACCATTGATTGGCTGTCAAAGCCTGTTTAATGCTCTCCACTACACTGGGTAGGATTACTTTACTGGTATCTCTGGTTGCTAGGACTGGTGTATCTTTGGTTTTATCATCATGGGGACCAGGGATAATTGCCTGAATAGTTTCATCACGTTTGCTAGCGAACTGGGGTTTTCTAGACAACGCATCCGCCAGAAAGTTCCTCCCACCCAGTATATACTGGAGGTGAAAATTGAACCACCAGAAATATAAAGCCCACCTGACTTGTTTAGGCAATAATTTACGTGGGGCCTGGAGAGCTTCTAAGTTCTTATGGTCTGTCCAGACTTCAAATGGTATACCCCCCTTCCAATAAATGTCTCCATGTCAGCAGAGCCCACTGAACTGCAAATGCTTCTTTCTCCCAGATTACCCATTTGCGTTCGGTGTTGTTCAATTTCCTGGAGCTGTACGCACACGGTTGTAACAACCCCTGCTCATTTATTTGCAGCAGCACTGCAGCCACCGCCACATCACTGGCATTGGCCTGCACAATAAAAGGCTTAGCAGGGTTGGAATGTTTCAACATTGGCTCCTGTGCAAATAAGGCTTTTAACTGCTCAAAGGCACACTGACATGGCATCGTCCATTGTAAGGGGAGGCCCAGATGTGGTTTCCCTGGCAAGTGTTTAGTGCGCAAAAGGTCTGTCAATGGTAACGCTACCTTAGCGAATGATGGGATAAACTGCCTGTAAAAATTGGCAAACCTCAAGAAGCTTTGTAATTGTTTTAGCGTCTTATGGGCTTGCCAGTCTATTACTGCTTTTACCTTTTTGAGGTCCATTTTGATCCCCTTTGGGGAAATGCAATAGCCTAAGTAGTCTAATTGTTTTGTATGAAACTCACACTTTGATGTTCTGATATATAATTTAGCGTCTAACAATTTCTGGCGGACCTAGTGGACTAATGGAATGTGTTCCTCTATAGTTTTCGAGTATATTAATATATCATCAAGGTACACGAGCACCCCCTTATATAAATGGTCTTGCAACACCTCATTTATAAATTGCATGAAGACAGCAGGTGCTCCCTGGAGGCCGAATGGCATGACTTTAAACTGATAACTCCCTAGAGGAAAGTTAAAAGTGGTCTTCCATTCATCGCCAGGTTTAATCTGGACTCTATAGTAAGCCTCCCTAAGGTCCAATTTTATAAAGATCTTCCCCTCTGCCAAATGCGCTAATACGTCTTTGATTAGTGGGAGTGGCTATAGGTGTTCTACACACACTGTGTTGATACCCAAAAAATAGAGGCATAAGCCCCCATCCTTCTTCTCCCAAAACAGCACTGGAGCGGCCACTTTCGACCTGGCCGGTTGTATAAACCCCTGCTTCAGATTCTTATCAATATAATTGCACATTTCCCCATCTCCTGGAGAATCATCAAATACATCTTCAGTTTGGGCAAAATTGGTCCAGGCAATATTTCGATGTTACAATCGATTGTATGGTGGGGAGGTAGGGTATCGCATTCCCGTTCACTAAACACTTCCCTGAGATCATTGTACACCACGGGGAACTCCCCAACCCCACCCTCTGCACTACCCCCACGCTGTTCATGAGGAGGGGGTTTGGGCCCAAGAGCCAAATGCAAATGGCGACAACCTCCACCCCACCATATCATTGGGCCCCACTTATCAAGCCATACCAGGCCAAGAACTATAGCTTCCATTATGCGCGGTATCACTATAAAACGGATTTGCTCTTGATGGGGCCCAATTGCTAGGGAGACCCTTTCAGTGACATGTGTTGCTGGTTTGCCCCCAAGCAACGAACCATCCATTTGTTCAAACCTGATGGGAGTAGCTAACTTTCTGAGTCAGAGTCCCAATTGAGTGGCCATAGCAGAACTCATAAGACACCTGGTGCACCCGGAATCCACCAAAGCCTTACACTCTTGTACTCTAGTTGCTGTCCTAACTGTTACTGATATAAGAAAAGGTTGTACAGGGTTGCTTACCATGGGGTCTTCTCCCTCCTCATCATCACCACTATTGGAGTCCTCCATCTCTGCAGGATCTCTATCCATCCCCACAGGGGTCCCAGCCTGTTGGAACATACATGTACCTTTGGTTGATTTACGAATACTCTTCCTCGCTGTAGTACGTCCACCACCCCGAGACAACATGGACCCAAGGGTAGCACTCCACTGCATGGTGCCCAGGCTTCCCACATTGGAAGCAGATCATTGGGCCCCTCACCAGTGCAGGCCTGGTCACCATGGCTGATGGAGCCGGTGGGATTGCAATCACCAATGATCCAGGCACCCCCTGCCCTGTCGCACTGATAGTCCACCCCGTTGGCTCGGAGGCCAGTCGGGCCTAGATCAATCATCCTGTCATAATTCCACGTCGATTTCTGTGGCTGCTTGCATCCAAGACACTAGATGCATTGGCAGGCCTCAGGTCACAAACGCTTGCCTCAACACTTGGTCTAAACCAATCTTAAACTGATGTACTAACAGTTTTTCTGGCCAGCCTCTCACCTTTCCCGCTAGCCATCGGAACTGTTGAACATAATCTGCCACCGGCCTACCACACTGTTTTGTTGACATCAGCTCACCCTCTGCTTGATGTACACAAGTTGTATCCTTGAACCTTTCTTGTAAGGCAGCCAGAAAGAGGCCAACATCTCCCAGATCTGCTGCATGGTCCCCATAACGGTCTGCCACCCATTCTGCCACCTCACCCTCCAACACAGCAGCCACGGCCATTACCATTTATACCCTCATTACTTTATACCCTCTCTTGGGCTTTGCATTTGAGCTTCCTGTTTGTTTGTTTGTTTGTTTGTTTGTTTGTTTGTTTGTTTTGTTTGTTTGTTTTATTTATTTGTCAAACATGTATAAGATAGTAGTTGTTTGTATAAACATAACATAAGTAAAAAGTACCAATAATAGAGGACAATAGGACAGTAGGACAGGGACGGTAGGCATAGTGGTACGCTTATGCACGCCCCTTACAGATCTCTAAGAAATGGGGAGAGGTCTACTGTAGACAGTCTAAGGTTAAAGTTTTGGGGGTTTGGGGAGGAAACCACAGAATCAGGTAGTTCATTCCAGGCATTGATCACTCTGTTGCTGAAGTCGTATTTTCTGCAGTCGAGTTTGGAGCGGTTTACATTAAGTTTGAATCTATTATGTGCTCATGTATTATTGCGGTTGAAGCGGAAGTAATCATTGACAGGAAGAACATTTTAATATATGATTTTATGAACTACATTTAGGTCAGATCGGAGGTGGCATAGTTGTAAATTGTCTAATCCCAATATTTCAAGTCTGGTGGAATAAGGTATTTTATTGCGAGCAGAGGAGTGGAGGACTCTTCTAGTGAAATATTTCTGGACTCTCTCGATTGTATTAATGTCTGATATGCAGTGCGGGTTCCAGACAGGTGAACTGTATTCCAGAATTGGTCTAACAAATGTTTTGTATGCTCTGGTTAGCAGTGTACTATTGCCAGAGAAGAAGCTACGCAAGATTAGATTAACAACTCTCAGAGCCTTTTTGGCAATGTTGTTACAGTGGGCTCTAGCACTTAGGTAATTGGATATGAGTCCAAAGTCTTTGACAGAGTGAGGGTCATCTACAAGTTCATTTCCTCCAAGTTTGTATTTTTTATTCTGATTCTTTTTGCCAATGTGTAGGTTAGCTTGGTACTGTTCCTGTAGCAAGCTATTGGCTGATGTAGGGGTCATAGCTAACCTTGTAGGTTTTCTCAGTCAAGCTAGGTTGAACTGTGCTGGGTGATGTAATGAAGAGGCAAGTGTTCTGAAAGGGTGTTGGGCAATTCCTATTATGGCTTAATGGCTTTGTCCTGGTTTGGATCTTGAATGAGGGCTAATCCTATCATCCTGGAGCTGAAGGTCTTTTGTTTTGTAGATAAGATGGTCCAGTCTTTCTGGGGCTATTAACAAAAGTGGGGGCTGCTGTCCAAGAGCATGTTTCTCCTTTTCTCATCCAGCGAGGTATAATATTCTGCCTTTTTAATATTTCCTAGAATATTTCATTCTTCTAGGAGAGGGATGGGTGCTAACTTTCTACATAACCATACATGCAGGAAACATTTCTGGGAATTCTCATGGACATATCTGTGCTTCCCCCTTATTTTGTCAGCACAAAAAGAGATAACTTGAAAGGCTGCATCTTTCTCTTTTTGAGAATCTCATCAACCCGAAGCATAGTAATGTTCCTGTTCCTTTTGACCCATTCACTCTTCTCTATATTTGTTTTGTGATACAATCCTCATCCATTCTCTCTCATCAACCAAGTATTCAATCTCCCTTCTTGCCTCATTCATTCTTAACTATATTTCTTCTTCTTTTACAAAAAATATCTTTATTCAGTTTTTAAACTTTAAAAAAACATACATAATAACACACGACATCAAAGAGAAAAAAGAAAAGAAAAGAAAAAAGAAAAAGTTAAGGGAGAAAAAAGGAAAAAGAAAAAGAAAATACAAACACTAATACACAAAAAACAGCATTTCATTTTAACAGCTATACCTTTGTGTAACTGAATCCAGTTTTGCAATCAATCTTGTTACATTGGTTACTTTTAACCTTTATCCCTTTTACTATTTACTTCAAACTAACCCAAAATGTATTTATACATATTTACATTATTTTTCATATTTATATTCTCAGATTATGTGCATCAATAATAATCGTTTTTATTGTTATGAAGAAGATGGTAAGGAAAGATTTCTCGGATCAAGTCTTCTTCTGTGTCCATAATTTTAGATTTTTATTTGATTGTAACCAGGAATACCATTTTGTCCATGTTTCATAGAATTCAGAGTTGTCTTTTTGATGAATGTCCGTCGTTAACTTGCTCATTTCTGAGCATTCTAAAATTTTCCTAATTATCATATTTGAAGAAGGAATAATATCACATTTCCAAATTTGAGCATATAATAGTCTAGCTGCGGTTGTTATTTGCAAAATTAAATATCTTTCTTCTTTAGTGAATTTGCTCCGGAAGATCCCCAATAAGAACATTTCTGGTTTTAATTCCATTTTCACATTTAATATCTGTTCCAACCAACATCTAATCTTTTTCCAGAATACTTGAACCTTGGGACACGACCACCACATGTGGTAGTAGCTCCCTGTTTCCTTTTTACACTTCCAACACTTAGGCGATAGCAATGGAAACATCTTTGCCAAGTGATCTGGGGAAAGGTGCCAACGGTATTCCATTTTATAGATATTCTCTTTATAGGATGCAGCTAGTGTCAATTTATAATTGATTTTCCAAATATCCTCCCATTCATTTAGATTTATCGCATATCCCAAATTTTGAGCCCAAGCGATCATATAGCCTTTAACTTCGTTCTCTTTTAATTTAGTTTTCAACTGCAGGTTATAAAATTTGGAGATCATTTTTTCATCTGGGCCCATGAATATTTTATCTAATTCATTACTATTTTGAAAGCCAAATTGGGAGAGATCTTTCTTATATCGGGTTTGAATCTGGAGATAGTGCCACCATTCTAAGTCTATGCCCTTTGTACTAAGTTCTTGCCTTGACCTAAGGTTATTTTGTTCATCTAAAAGCTGTTGATAGGTAATAGTTTTGTTCTTGTTTATAAAATTTGGGTGTATAATGGCTTCAGACGTTGATAGCCATTTAGGAATTTTTTATAGTAATCATTTTTGATATTAAGCCAGGTTTCTAATAAGGGACCCTGTATATAATGTCTCTGAAAGTATGCATTGTTGTGGGGAGGGAAACATAAGGCACACACATACTTTCTTCTTCTTTTACCATGTATAATGTAGGATATTCTCTCCTGCCATTTTTAATGCCCTATTTTGGGATGAAAAAAGAGCTGAAAGTTGTAGTTCCTGCTTGTTGGCTTGTTGAATTCACTGAGATTTTCTCCTTAAACCTTCCTTGGATTTTTTTTTTTTAATCTAAATTGATTTTGCCTTTAGGCCCTCTTCTTTTGGGAAGATAGTTGTACCTCTATGTTACCACCTGGTGGTAGCACAGAACCGGTCTATAGTTCCCAACATGTGTAGCTTTAGTTTGTTTTTTTAATCTTCTGATCTACTTGACAGTTGCAGCAGCTGTCTAGTCAGTTACTTAGACGGTACAACAGTTGGGTGTTGAAGCAGGGCTGATTTTCTTTCAAACCCCTTAAGACTGGTAACAATTTAGTAACTTCAAAGCTGGGTTACATTGAGCAAGCTGCTCCCTGTCTGTCATTCAAAGGATAAAATGGGAATAGAAGCCCTGTACACTATTCTAAGTTGCTTGAAAGAAGAATGAACTTAGAACTGATACTTATTAAAAAGAACTTTACCTCTTGCATTAAATATTTTACAATAAAATATAACTAAAATGGTCTAGCTTTCTATTCATTCACAGATTCCCACAAAAACTAAGACATTGATATGGTAAATCTTTGAGAGCATTTTCAATGCACATTTTGGCATCTATGTGACTCTGTTGTGTTCTGACTGTAATACTATTTTTAAAATTAACACTAATAATACTCTGTGTACTGAATTTTTGAAAAGCTAATATGCACAATTATCATTGTGTCACAACAGCCTGGTAAAGGAATATGCTATTTAGTCCAAATACTATAAATGGAAGGCACTGAAGATGAGACACAGCAGCTTGTCTAATGCTACTGAAATGCTGAGCTGATATTTACATTGAAAATTACTATATTATCTAAGTGGGCAATAGAAGAGAGAAAGTATAGGAGGATCAATATAGCCAGCTGGTGTGAATAGAGTGGGAATACAGAATACAAAAATGCAGCTTTCAGTGTGCATTATTTGAAACCATAGGTTTATCTCTCTGTGTGTGTAAAGTTAAACCTTCTGTTCAAAAAGCCAGATAGTGTTGATCCCCTTATTATTGTGCCAAGGTAATGACCAGCATAAAGTATACTTGCCAAAGTAAACAGAGTCCACAACCGCAGCTGTTGCCTGGCACTTCATTAACTAGGAATATGCCACCGCCAACTTCAGGGCAGGAAGCTGAACAGCTAAGGAAGAGAACTGTCACAGAATGGAACAATGGGCATCACAAAGGGACAGAATCTCTGCCAACTCTAAATCAAGGAATGGAAGTCTCACTGATGCCTCAATTACAGAACAAAGTTAGCTCAGAGCAACAAATACAGGTTTGAAGGCATTTTGAGATAGAATAGAATAAGACAGTTGAAAGGGACCTTGGAGGTCTTCTAGTCCAACCCCCTGCTTAGGCAGGAAACCCTACACCACTTCAGACAAGTGGTTATCCAACATCTTCTTAAAAACGTCCAGTGTTGGAGCATTCACAACTTATGGAGGCAAGCTGTTCCACTAATTAATTGTTCTAACTGTCAGGAAATTTTGCCTTAGTTTTAAGTTGCTTCTCTCCTTGATTAGTTTCCACCCATTGCTTCTTGTCCTACCCTCAGGTGCTTTGGAGAATAGCTTGACTCCCTCTTCTTTGTGGCAGCCCCTGAGATATTGGAACACTGCTATCATGTCTCCCCTTTTCATTAGTCCTTTTCATCAAACTAGACATACCCAGTTCCTGCAACCGTTCTTCATATGTTTTAGCCTCCAGTCCCCTAATCATCTTTGCTGCTCTTCTCTGCACTCTTTCTAGAATCTTGACATCTTTTTTACATTGTGGCAACAAAACTGAATGCAGTGTTCCAAGTGTGGCCTTACCAAGGCATTATAAAGTGGTATTAACACTTCACATGATCTTCATTCTATCCCTCTGCTTATGCGGCCTAGAACTGTGTTGGCTTTTTGGCAGCTGCTGCACATTGCTGGCTCATATTTAAATGGTTGTCCACTAGGACTCTAACACCCCTCTCACAGTTACTTCTATTGAGCAAGGTACCACATATAGTGTACCTGTGCATTTTGTTTTTCTTGCCTAAATGTAGAACCTTACTTTTTTCACCATTCAATTTATTTTGTTAGATAGCGCCCTATGTTCAAGTCTGTAAAGATCATTCTGTATCTTAAGCCTATCTTCTGGAGTGTTGGCTATTCCTGCCAGCTTGATGTCATCTGCAAATTTGATGAGTTCACCATCTATCTCCTCATCCAAGTCATTGATGAAGATGTTGAAGAGTATTGGGCCTAAAACAGAGCCTTGGGGTACTCCACTGCATACTTCCCTCCATGTAGATGCAATTCCATTGAGGACTATACGTTGTGTGTGGTTGGTCAGTTACGAATCCATCTGGTGGTGATGCTGTCTAACCCACATGTTTCTACTTTATCTAATATTAGGTTACGGTCTACTTTATCAATTGCCTTACTGAAGTCCAAATAAATTATATTGACAGTATTCCTCTGGTCCACTAATTTTGTCACTTTGTCAAAGAATGCAACAAGATTAGTCTGGCTTGATCTGTTTTTGACAAACCCATGTTGGCTTTTGGTTATTACTTTGTTTGCTTCTAGGTGTTCGCTGATTTGTTGCTTGATTATCTTTTCCAGAATCTTCCCTGGTATTGAGGTCAGGCTGATAGGTCTGTAGTTTCATGGATCTATTTTTTCCCCTTTTTTTTGAAGATGGGAACTACATCAGCTCTTTTCCAGTCCTCTGGCAGTTCCCCGGTGCTCCAGGATCTTTGAAAGATATAGTTCAATAGTTCTGAGATCTTGTCTGCTAGTTGCTTCAGAACCTTGGGGTGTAATCCATCCAGTCCTGGTGATTTGAAGTAGGGTAGACAGGTGTTCACTTACCATTTTCTTCCCTATTTTAACTTGTGTTATTTGGTCTATTTCTTTTAAATAATTTAAATCCCTCTAGCTGTTATGTTCTATTTGTGGGTTTCATCCCACCAAGTTTCTGTAATGGCAACATGTCTGACCCATCTCCTCTAGGAGAACACATGTAATCAACCAAAAAGCAGGGAAGGATGAAGCAGTATTCATAAATATGACTGAAGGAAAATGAATTGGGCATGACAGTTTGGGCAGGATTTATGTAATCAACCAACAACCGGAAAGCATTAAAACAAAAATATATTGACCTTGAACTGGAAATGCACATGATCTAGGTTTTTTTTAAAACCTGTGATCATTTTGTAAACTACCATCCTTACTTTTAAAAAAGTAATCCTTAAAATGATACATGGCCTCTATTTTGACACATTGTTCAATGCAGGGAGAGAAGACATGTTTTTGGCAGGGTTTACTAAAAAAATAATAATAAAACAACCACTAAAGCTTTTCTTCGTACAAAAATTCTATCCCCCCACAAATGGTTGCTGCCAGCTGTGGGAGGAAAAATGCACGAAAAT
Organism: Diadophis punctatus similis; assembly: GCA_023053685.1. Lineage (NCBI taxonomy): Eukaryota > Metazoa > Chordata > Lepidosauria > Squamata > Dipsadidae > Diadophis > Diadophis punctatus. Next base: position 1,342,144 of record JALIGW010000009.1, read on the forward strand.
GGGGAGATGTTTGCTACTACTTTTCATGGTGCTCTTTGTCCTTTTGATCAAGGAAAATTGATCAATCTGCAAAGAGACGCTGGCTTGGCTTCCTGTTTAATTAAGCCTATTGTGATGGCAGTCCATACAGCTGATCATCAGGGAAAGTTGATCACCCTTTCCTCACTTATTCCGAGATTTCATTGCACGGCTTGCAGTCCTTTCAAAGCTGAAACTCTGTGTACCACTGAACCAGCTCTTCTGTGCATTTTCTCTTGGCTTCCCAAGAGCATTAGGCCATTTTTAGAGAGTGACTCTCCATGGAAACTCAAGTTCAGGGTACAACAAACAGTGTCCTGCCCACCTACTTATTTAAGTCCTCCCATTCTTCCCCTGGGGCAGCCTTCTGTGTCAGACATTCATTAGTGGCCTTGGGTGCGAGCTATCCACCTGCAATATGAAGGCTGCCAAGGAATATGGAAAGGTCAGAATGCATCTGTCTTCTATCTGAGTGCAAGATGGCATGCCAACAGGCAGGGGACTCTGCCTGTGTGAATGATATCTAGTTGTAAAAACAGGTGACTTCATAGAAACAGATTTGCAGAAAAGGAACATCAGCAAGTGATCTAGTAAGCAGCTATTCAGTCATTAAGATACATACATACATACATACATACATACATACATACATACATACATACATACATATACATATACATATACATATACATATACATACATACACACACACACACACACATACACACACACACATTGTTTCCCCCAAAATAAGACATCCCCTGATAATAAGCCCAATCAGGCTTTTGAGTGCATGGCAATAAGGCCAAGCGCTTATTTCAGGGTTCAAAAAAAATATAAGACAGGGTCTTATTTTCGGGGAAACACTGTGTGTCTGTTTCTGTGTCTGTGTCTGTGTCTGTGTCTGTGTCTGTGTGTGTGTGTGTGTGTGTGTGTGTGTGTGTGTGTGTGTGTGTGTGTGTGTGTGTGGTCTGTGTGCCTGTATAAAATCCTCAAATTATGACTTCAGTTGGAACTGGAATATATGTCACTAAACAATGTGGTCCTTGTTTAATGGTCCATGATCCACAGCCATCTTGTACTGCACCAAATTCTATGACCTTTTATTTCCATAGTTGTCAAGCAAATACCATTTCTTCCTTTGACTTTTTTGATTGTCAGCTGAGAAGATTGCAATTGGCGATTACATGATCCCAGGATGCTGCAACCATTGTAAATACATATTGGTTGCCAAGCATCCAAATTGTGATCATGTGACCGCAGGGACACTGCAACAGTTGTAAGTGTGCAAGAACCAGTCGTACATCACTTTTTTCAACCTAGTCATAACTCCAAGTCCTCAATAAACACATAGTCAAAAGCATGTATTGAAATAATTTAATAATGATTTGGTTAACACAACATTACTTATCCTGCAAACAAAGAACAGGTTTCCCTACTTTGCTCTTTTGAGGGATTCTGGAGTACACCATCTTAAAGGCCAATTTTTCTTCACCTTGCTCTATATCAGTGATGGCGAACCTTTTTTGGTTTGCGTGCCAAAAGGGGGGGGGGAATGCGGGGATCACGTGTGTGCGTGCCCACACTCATAATTCCATGCACCCCCGCACATGCACGCATAACCCCCCTGCTCCCAGCATGCAATGGCACGCCCATTTTTCGCTCTCCCCAGGCTCCAGAGCCTTTCTAGGAGCCTGGGGAGGGCGAAAACGGCCTTCCCCACCCCCTCTGGAGGCTGGAAACACCCTGTTTCCCGACTCCCAGTGGGCCCAGAAGGCCCGAAAATCAGCCGGCTGGTGCACACATGCACGCCGGACCTGAGCTCGCGTGCCCACCGATATGGCTCCGCGTGCCACTTGTGGCACCCGTGCCATAGGTTCGCCATCACGGCTCTATATGTTTACACAGGAAAAAAGTGTGCTCAGCATTAACAGAAAATGTTCTGAAACCTTTATAGCTGCAAAATCATCATCATCATCAACACTACCACCATCAGGCAACAGACTCCCTCTCAGACATTGCATGTCTGTCTGTGTTTGGAGGTGTGGGGGGGTATATGCACGTATCAGCTAAAAGAACAGAGTAGAAAGAAAATCAGGAGTTTCTAAATCTCTTTATAAGAAAATACAAGGAGCCAAAAATCTATGATAAAGATGCTATTCCTTTTGTTTCTAGTACAAAGCTTCTGATATATGAGGTACAGAAAATATGGTAAAACATGAAAAAATACCTTGGTGGGATTTTGCAATCCAACACATTTCACAAGTTAATAAGTTGCAACAGGTGTGTGTGTGTGTTTGTGTAAAGGGCAACAGTAAAGTCTTATATAAACATTAAAAAGAAATCAAGCCTTTAAAGAAATTCTGAAACTAATCTGAAACTAAAGTTAACAGATAAATGGGAAATTATCCAAGAATGTCCAAATGTAGGACAGACCAACAAATCAAGAACACCCTGAAAGACAGTGTGAAATCATTCATACTATTGCCAAGAAAACTACATAGTTGTTTTCATGAGGAAATGTTTGACATAAAGGAATTTTTACTTTTGAAATCCTTGCTTTTCATGCCTAGATTGCAGCAGAAAGCAAGGAATTGCTTGCACCCAGAAAATAGTGAAGTAAAAGCAAAGCAAAGATACCGTATTTTTCGGAGTATAAGACGCACCGGAGTATAAGACGCACCTTAGTTTTGGGGGAGGAAAACAAGGAAAAAAGGCCTCTGCCTCCAAGCAATTTGCCAAACAGCAAACAGCAAACAGCACAGATAATATACACTGTTTGCTGTGTATTTCTGTGCATGTGTGCTTGACCCATAGAAATAGCAAAGAATTGGAGAAATGTACATTATGCCAGAAAGTTTTCTTAAATGTAGTCACACTAACTCCTCCCAATTATTTAAATAGATCTACTCCAAGGTAACTAAACTCTAATACTAAACAGGACACTGTTACATTTCATACTATACTTGTACAGAGCTGTTAAAATTAATTAAAATTTCTGGAAGTATACATTATTCTCTATTATTTAAAGGAAGATACAATAGTACTGGGCCTCTTCAGAGCAAGCATTTTTTTTTAAAAAAAAAGCTTATTTATTTTGTTAAGTTGTCTAGATTTACAGGGATCTCCAACCTTGGCAACTTTAAGACTTGTGGACTTCAACTCCCAGAATTCCACAGCCAGCAAAGCTAACAAAGCTGGCTGTGGAATTCTGGGAGTTGAAGTCCACAAGTTTTAAAATTGCCAAGGTTGGAGACCCCTGGCTCTAGAACAATAATAAAGCAGTCTTTAAAAAATAAGTCTAATAATTTGAACATTCTACAGACATTTATAGTTATTCACTTACCCCCTTTCATCCAGTTCAGCAGAAAATAAAAATCTGCGTGTCTCTCCCAGCTATTTGCCTCTGCAGCTAGTTTCACTTTCATTTTAGCACGTGGCAAATCAGCTGTAGGTCGGGAAGCTGCTAGTGTCTTGCTTGGCTTTGCAGGCTCTTCCCTCTTTGCTGCAAACAGGTAAATTGCTGGAAGACAGAGGCCAAAGGGTGGGGGTGGCTGGGTGGGTGGGGCTACATTCGGTGTATAAGACACACCCAAATTTTCACCCTCTTTTGGTGGGTAAAAAGGTGCATCTTATACTCTGAATACGGTAGTAGGGGAAAAATGAAAAGGCTCAGATTTGCTCTTATTTTTCAGATTAAACCAGTGTAGAACCCCAAAATTATCCACATTTTCACTCCTCAAAACAAACTGGTGTCATCTGGATTGAACTTCTCAACAAATACATGTGAGAGACCCAGAGTAAAACCAGAGTGCAAGAAAAGTAGTTTGTGCTTAAGAAGCTTGTGTTGATCTATCAACATGGAAACAGTGAGTTTATATGGGCACCCCAGTAAAGTCCCCTTTCATTCCATCTCAAGACTTTCTCTCATCGAAGCTTAACCATTAGTTCTCCAGAGACAGGAGAAGCATTTCTTTCCAGGAACATCTGGTACACATAAGTATGAAACCATCTGGGTAAGAGCAGTAAAAATAACCTTGATAAGTGGCTGTTAATCCTGTCCCATGGAACTGCCTGGACTTCCAAAGTCTTGACCTTTTGGGGCAGAGTGGAGAAGAGATGAGAGGAGTGGTTTGGTACAGTTCCCTATTAATGTGACTGGACAGACTCAGATGGGAAATAGTTACTATAAAAGGTGCTACAGGGATCTGCATGGAACAGGTACTGAATAGGCTGACAAGGCAGGATTGACTGTTTAATCAACAAAATAAGAAGAAATACATGGAAAAGAGGCACATGTGCTCCAGCTCCAGAGTTGCGGGTAAGGATCTGCTATAGAGACACTTAAATTGTTATTTCTAATTATTGCATCTGCAAAAACTACAGGCCAAATGGTGCAACTGACTGAAAGTTCCTATGTCACTTTTGCTTATTCTCTTGCATCAATTGCATTTGTTGCAACCTAAAAGGAATTTATAGAGCTCTTGGGGGGGAAATCCTATTGTCATGCTTTTGTGGTGAATGCAAAAGCCCTTTATTTTATCCCCTCCATCTGCTGTCAGAGCTTTGAAATGTTAGAAATGAAACCTCTCTACCTATAAATCACATTCTCTGCCTTAAAAGTTTTTTTTTCAATTCTGATAGGATTGGTTGCAGTTGCTTTGTGAGAAAAAGGCACTCTGTATGTCAGCAGAAGCATTCAGTACTTAATAATTTGAGTATATGTGCTCCAGCATTTACCTTCACTTTTCTATGCATCTGGGCCAGCATTCTGGGTCTTGTATTATTTTGCAACTTGCTAAAACTGAAGGGTATCCGGTTGTCCTTCAGTGTGTACACAGTTTAGAATTTGCTTTATCTGCTTATGTAAACACAGGGGTGTAGACATTTCTGAAGTTTTGCCAGGAGGAATCATGTTCTCATGTTAGAATACATGTTGCTTCAAAACAAGTAAGGAACATTGAGAGTAAATAGGAAGTAATGCTATATTTGAAGATAAAACACCCAGGTTCACTATAGGACATGTCTGCACAATGACATAATTATTTTCATACAGTTATTCTATCTGAATCTGCATGGATTGGAGAATCAGGTTTAAATCCCCTGGCAGCCATTACATTCACTGTATAATTTTGGGCTAAATTCATCATAATCTACTTCATAGAGCTGGTATGAGAAAGAAATGAAAACAAGGGTTAAAGAATATATCCTTAAAGTGCTGGTGGAAGGGAGACAGAAGTGTGCTAAATATAATATGTGGTTTTCCAGGGCTGCAAATCTGATTTATATCATAATAACTTGCCGAACAATAAGTGAAGTTTCGAGCACATTTTAGTTCCCAATGTAACATTTAGGGGCATGGCAAAATTCTCCCGTGTTTGATACAACGTTATTCCCTGATAACTAACAATGTTCATTCATTCTCCATATTGCTGTGTGTGTTGGGGCAGGGGTGGGGGGTGGGAATAGCAATCAGGTACACATCAATTTAAGATGACAATTATGACTGGAGTCCTTAAGTAATCGTAAAGTGTTATGATTACATTGGATTGCCATTACATTGTTTGTAATGGTAATCCAAGCAGTCCCAGTGGCTGTCATTAACCAAATCCCGTGGTTGTTCAACAAGGCAACTTCCTGCTGGTTTCACACAACCACCTAAATAAGGGAAGCCAGCAGAAAGTTGTAAGTAAGCCAGCAAGCAGGCAAGGACTACTGCCAGGTGAGAGAATGTTCAAGGCTATGTGCAGATGGGTAGGTGTGAGGAAGGCATAGCAATGGTTGATGAGGCATGCAAGGGTTCACTGGGGTATAAGGAGGTGCAGCAAGAGTTGGAGCAGAGTATCCGGGAATGTGCGAGTGGCCAGCACAGCACAAGTGCTGAGGGGTGGGAGGGTAATTGAAAGGAGTAGCAATAGCACTGAGACTTATATACCGCTTCACAGTGCTTTACAGCCCTCTCTAAGCAGTTTACAAAGTCAGCATATTGCCCCCAACAATCTGGGTTCTCATTTTACCGACCTTGGAAGAATGGAAGGCTGAGTCAACCTTGAACCGGTGAGATTCGAACTGCCAACCTGCAGTCAGCCAGCAGTCAGCAGAAGTAGCCTGCAGTACTGCATTCTGACCACTGCACCACTACGAGTAAGGGAGACTTATTCCAACAACTTGTGACTTTCCCTGCTGACTTTCCCACTGACTTTTTGGAGATGGGAAAGGTTGCAAATGGCAATCATGTGTCCATGGGGCAACACAACTGGGGATAAAAGTGAGCCAGCTGCCAAGCACCCAGATCACAGTCATGTGTCCACAAGGGTGCTGGGATAGCTGGAATTCCAGGTACCAGTCAAAACCACCATTCATTCAGTGCTGTCATAACTTCAAATGATTGAACATATAGTCATAAATTGAGGACTATTCAGCTTTTAAACTCAATCGAAGAGCAGAGAAATAAGAGAATGATCAAATTGTCTTCATTATTTTGCAAGATCCACCATGGTTCTTACTTTCCACTAATGCATTCATTCTATTTCTTTAAAAAAGTGTATGTTTCCTTTCATTCCTATTTTATAGATTATGTACATGCAGCTTAAAATCTATGAAGGAGTATAGCAATATTTGACAGCAAGCAATGATTCCCAGGCACGTTTTTTTGGCAGATAATCTGCAAAACCCCTGATGGCTGGTCTTCCTTCCTTCCTTCCTTCCTTCCTTCCTTCCTTCCTTCCTTCCTTCCTTCCTTCCTTCCTTCCTTCCTTCTTTCTTTCTTTCTTTTGCCACCCATCTTACCCAGAGATGACTCTAGGCAGTTTACAATAAAGTAAAAACAGCAGTACAAAACAGTAAAATATTTAAATAAAATGATTAACAATAAGACTAAAAGATACCTAAGGAAATGAGCAATGGAGTGAAACTAGAATCATCCCTCAATCTATTATCCAACTTCAGTACAATACACCTCCATAAGGGCCCAAGCCATTTGGCAAAGTCGGGTGCTAAGGCTCCTACAGAAGGCCAAGAGGACAGGTGCAGACCTATGATCTTATAACAAGCCTCTAAAGGGGAAAAACTATCAAGCATCTTACGTACTTGGCCAACATAATTCTATTTTTGTTTTGTATCCTGCAACTTTGACTGTCAAAATACTTAAATCTTTAAAAGCAGCCTGTGGCTCCTGCGTCCCTTGGGAGTTGGGCGGCATATAAGAACTATTAATAAAATAAATAAATAAATAAATAAAAGTTTCAGTTGTGAAAGGAAAAATGTTTCTTTCTTTTGTGAGATTTATCCCACATCCTTTCTCCAAATGAAAACCAGGGAATCAAAGGAATAATAAAATCCTCTTTTGTGCTTAGCAGGACAAACTTCAAGAAAGCCCCATGGAGATAAGGTGCATCATTATTTAATGATGTCTTCTGTGTTCACCTCAAGCCCTCTCTATATGTATCTATGTTTCTCTTTCCCTGCAGTCATGAAACTAATTCCAGGTGACATTGGAAAACGACTTGAGGAGATGGTGCAGCTGACAGCTCAGAACCTACCTCAGGTGGAGGTGACCAGTAGTTATACCATCCTTCGAGAGCTGGGCAGTGGTGCCTTCGGGCATGTATTGATGGCAGTCCACCATCGCCAAGGTGGGTCTGGCAAAAGAAGGCAAAAGAAGGAATAGGAAAGGCTATGAACCAAAATAATTTGTAAAGGTTGTGCAAATCTGGAAAATGATTTTAAGCAAAAGAAAAATGCCTTGGATCTTGCAGAAATTCAACTATTGTTAGTCCTTTGAATCAGTCCAGACTCAGAAACAAGAGTATGGATACTAATTTTATATTTATTGTAAGGCTACATTAACAGAATCTTGCAAGACTGCAACTGTTCTGTTAACAACTTGCAAAAATATGTTGAGACTCTAGAAAGAGTGCAGAGAAGAGCAACAGAGATGATTAGGGAACTGAAGGCTAAAACATACTAAGAATGGTTGCTGGAATTGGGTATGTCTAATTTAACGAAAAGGATTAGGGGTGACATGAAAGCAGTGTTCCAATATCTAGGGGGCTGCCACAGAGAAAAGGGGGTCAACCTATTATCCAAAGCCTCTGAAGGCAAGACAAGAAGCAGTGGATGGAAATTAATCAAGGAAAGAAACAACCTAGAACTAAGGAGACATTTCCTGACAATTAGAACAATTAATTCAGTGGAACAACTTGCCTCCATAAATTGTGGATGATCCAACACTGGAGATTTTAAAGAAGAGATTGGCATTGATTTGTTCAAAATGGTATAGGGTTGAGCAGGGTGTTGGACTAGAAAACCCCCAAGGTCCCTTCCAACTTTGCTATTATGTTAAGACTGAAATAACTTCTCTCCTCCTCTCCTTTTACTCTTCAGAAAACTAGGAAGAGTCCCTTCTGAAATGCTTCCCAGTTCTTCTGTGGACTGAGATACCTTTTATATGTCAGTTGTCCAGTCTGCAACTGTTCTTCCTGTCTCCCAAGTTAATTTCCACATACTATTATCATTTTCTCTTAGCCTAGCCTATCTTACAGAATTGTGAGAATAACATGAAGGAAGAACATCAAATGCATATCTACCTGCATGTCAAACTAGTTCAAACTAGAATGAGGAGAAGTTAGAACACTGGATTTCTTCTTTTCATGAACCAAGTTCTCTTCTCTTTCAGGAACCCCCATGGCACTGAAATTTATACATAAAAAAGATACAGAGCTACAGGATTTTCTTAGTGAATATTGCATTGCACTGACTTTGGGGGCACATCCCTGCATTGCCACTGCTCTTGGGATTGCCTTCCAAACCCCCCAACACTATGTCTTTGCACAAGAATTGGCATTGTCTCATGACCTCTTCACTCTCATGGTGCCAAAGGTAAGTACCTACAAAAATGATTTCCAGTAAATAGATGAGGTGACAAATAGTGAAACATGCAGAAATCATCCTTCATAATCCATTATCAAGATATTTAAAAAAGGAAAAAGGCTGTTACCAAAGTTACTTTGTAATGCCAATGGTGATAGGGAGAAGCCCACACTCAGCCATTGGAACTCCAGTTGGTATCTCTTCCCAATTTTCTCAGTTGAGGGTCATTGTGGGGATGAATTATAGTAGTACTAGGCTCTCCCAGGACTGTGGTTTTGAACCCAAAAGAGGGAGAGGGAGATACAGCAGGGGGGAGAGAGATAGCAGAAGAGAGAGAGAGACAGCGGGAAAGAGAGAGAGACAGATAAAGGAGAGGGGGAGAGGGGAGAGAGAGGGGAAGAGGAGGAAGAGGAGAGAGAGAGAGAGAGAGAGAGAGAGAGGAAGAAGAAGAAGAAGAAGAAGAAGAAGAAGAAGAAGAAGAAGAAGAAGAAGAAGAAGAAGAAGAAGAAGAAGAAGAAGAAGAAGAAGAAGAAGAAGAAGAAGAAGAGATGGATTTCCTACTAAGGATGTGGACAGTACTTTCATTGCTCTCCTTAACACTGGAACTATTCCTGTTAATTTAGATATTTTATATACTGTATAATCTCCCTTCTATTATCTAAGGCTATCTAAACTATATCATGAACTTTCAGCCTATATAAACCATGCTTTTGGTGATGAGATTGAATTCAAATTTGCTTTTTTTGGATTGCACAATTACAGCTGGTTGATTTATTCCTTATGTGCACTTATTTATTATTATGCATTTATTTCTTATATGCACTCAATGTAGAAGAAATATTTTGAGGCAAAAAGCATGTCTTTAACTGTTGCACACATGTCTTTTGTAGCAGACAGTTGCTCAGAAAAAGGTAGTTCTCCCTACTGTGACAGAAGGGAAAGTGCTTCTTTGAAGATGGTATGAACTGTTTATAATAATAGTTCTAATTATTATATTTTGAAAATATATAACTAGAAAGAGACATAAACTGTCTGCTATGCTAGCTTTTGGATGCCAGACACTGTTTTTGCATTAGGTGATAGACCCTGAACACAACCCAAGCTTATGCCGCTTTCCTCTTCTTGGTTATGTTTCAAGTTATTTCTTGGAAAGCTGCCTGAAATGTGAGCACTTTAAAAGACTTTGTGTCCCCTTTGCTGGCCTTACAGATCAGATTGGTAAATCAGCTGTAAGCTGTTAAAAAGAACCACCACATATTTAAAAAGTGCCCTAAGTTCATGAAGAATCCTATTTTAATTATTATTTTAATTATTATATTAATTATTCTTAAGAATCCAGAAGGACCAGGTAGTGGATCCACATATTTCTCCTCATTGTTAGGACAACTGTGAGGCTGGGGCTTACAAATGTCACCTTTAATTTCCAGGTTGGCATACCTGAACAACAGGTAAAGCGCTGTGCCCTGCAGCTTGCAAGTGCCCTGGAGTACATGGAATCCAAAGGACTAATCCATCGAGATGTCAAACCAGAAAACGTGCTGCTCTGTGATCCTGAATGCCGGCGCATCAAGCTGACTGATTTTGGACTGAGCTGCCCAAGGGGCCAAGCCATTAAGGCCTTGCCTGAAAGTCTGCCTTATACTGCACCTGAAATGTGTATCCTGGGCCCCAAAGCTAATCTGGAAGCCCAGCCGAGTCTTGACACCTGGGCTCTCGGAGTGCTGCTATTCTGTGTGCTAACTGGCTACTTCCCCTGGCTTACAGCTGGGCCCTCTGATCAGTATTATCGCACCTTTGTCTCCTGGCATCGTAGCCCCCGTTTTGTATCACTCCCAGCCCATTGGGAACGTTTCACTCCCCAAGCATTAGAAATGTTGCAAGGGCTCCTGACACCCAACCCAGCACTCCGTAGCCCTGCCAAAGTGATTATGAATTACATCAAAACACCTTGGTTGCTACCGGAAGTAAAAAGTCATGTCCGACCCAGCAGAGAACTTCTTGGCACTACCCGGAGATGCTAAAGACCAAGTGTGTTGCAAGGAGAAACAAGAGGCTCTGAAACCTCACCTTAGCTTTTAAAGGACCAAAGATGTCCATCACCTGATGAAGATATTTTGTTTGGTAAAAATCAGTGAAGCCAGAGAAACAGAGAAAAGATGACTAGGAAACAAAACAAGCTACTGAGCAAGGAAGGACCTGTAAGGATCTGCCTCAGCTAGTCCTTCAGGAAAGAAAACCTCTTGAATCTATTAAGTCCAATCAAAAGAACTTTTACTGAGAGAAAGTGATTTCAGGAAAGCAAGGTGAAATCTGAAAAGGCCCATGTGATGCAAACAGCATTTTTTCGTTTCCCCAAATCTAACCCCCCTGACCAATCTACCGGCAGCCAATCTGATGCTGCAAGGTTGTTATGGAAACTCTGAGGTGCTAAGCAGATAACAGGTCATCCTCAGGGCAGGACAGCCTTGAAGTCAGGCTGGGAGAGAAGCCCGCTCCATCTCGGAAGACAGTCTCCCTCCCTAATTTCCAAGCAGATACAGTCAAAGCAAAAGCATGTGAAAATGCCAGCAAGTCTCCTCCCCCATCCCCATCATTCCAACAGAATGGCAGGACACAATGGTGGGCCTGACACTTTCCTTAATCAAAAATTATCCCTCAAACTCTTAAAGCTTCTTAAAAGGAACCAAGTGAAGAAGTCATAGCTTCCTTCCTTCATTTTGGATCAGATAAAATGGAGCTTATTCAATTTGGATCAGATAAAATGGAGTCAGTTTAAAATTTCCTAGGAATGAGTGAGGTAAAAATTAGTGACCCTGTTTCCTACAACAACAGTCAAATGCAAGAAACATATTTGATGTTGTTGTGAAGCACAGAGTCCTGTTTTTTTTTTTAAATCAGCCCAGGAAACTTGGGTATAAAGAAAGATGATCAATGAACAATTATATACCTCTTTGTTGAAAGCCATCTTATACTATCTGCTGAGACATATCTAACTAAAGGATGGCAAAATGAGGTTTTATTGCAAGAAGTCCTGTGATTTTTATGTGGCAAAATTGTCCAGAGTTTCTGAGAGCATAAAACTGTTTGGGGATCTGAAATTGATGCTGTTGTGATTCTAGCACTGCATGTATATAGCTGATTTAATGCTATAATAATATTCACTTAAGTGAATAGTTGTAAATAAAGTGTATAGATTTATATTGTAAACAATATATTGGTGCTTATATTCTTTTATATTTCTTTTCTACTGCCTGACATATTATTTTAAAGAAATATTATCTCAGTTTGAAGCTGAGAGACAATATTAAAGTAAATATGAGTCAAAATATAAAGCTCAGCCATTTCTCTCTGACTTCTAAGCTACAAAAATGCTTTCATTGTCATCCTCTCACATTTTTAGCTCTCCTTTGTTTGGCCCCAAACTCTTTTTATGGCTTACCATTTTTTAAAATCCCTGGTTCTTTTCTTAGCTTTCTGGCAACCACGTAATTGGAAGAAGGCAGTAATATAAGTAGTCTTCACTTAAAAACTATTTGTTTAGCAACAATCCAAGGTTACAACTGATAAAAGTGACTGGTTCTCCCACTTAACACCATCACAGCATCTCCACAGCTACATAATCACAATTTGGGCAATTGGCAGCCACTGCACATTTATAATGGCTGCAGCATTCTGCAGTCACATTTGCTATTTGGGATCTTTCCAAGCAACTTCTGACAAGACAGTCAATGGGAAAGTCACAAGCCATAGTCATAATAAGACAAGGATGGTTATTAAGGATGAATTTTTTGGTTCCTATCATAATCTTAAATTGAGGACTACCTGTAGAATATTATAACAAATTAGGCTCTGTCATTTCAGACTGCAAATCACATTTCTTAATGTTTTCCTTCATTATCAATTCCTTATTAACATTCAGCCAGTAATCAAACATAGTCCTCTTTTTTTGATGTATGATATACTCATTAGTAATGTGAAGTAAAATACTCATTTTATCCTTTGAGTATTCCACATTTCTGGGGGATGTGGGGGAAATGTACTCAGGCATATCCAGGGGTGGGCTGCTGGGGGTTCGCAGGGGTTTGGGAGACCCTCCAGCTAAGATTCTGTGAAGTTTGGAGAACCCCCAAATCCCACTCCTGGCTGGCCCCGCCTACCCCATCCCACCCATCCCCACAGAGCCCATTTTGGATGCAGGTAAGTGCAGGGTGCGCGCGGAGGCTTGGGGAGGGTGAAAAAAGGGCCTACCGGAAGTTTGGGAAGGCCGGAAATGGGCCTGTTTCTGGCCTCCAAAGGGCCTCTGGAGCCTAGGGAGGCCGTTTTCACCCTCCCAGAGACTAGAGGAAAGCCTCTGGAGCCCAGGGAGGGCAAAAACGCCCCCCACCTGCCGTGGTGCAGGAGGCTGACTAGGCCACGCCCACCATGTCCATGCCCACACAGCCACCAGGCAGAGAACCCCTTGCTAAAAATTTTGAAGCCCACCCCTGGGCATGTCTATCTTCTTCTGGTCTCTCTTTTTATATAGCTTCACAAATATTTGCTTCCCTAAAATCAGAATCAAAGTACTATTACTAGTTATATTGATAACCATTTTTTAGAACATCACTATAGGTCAGTGATGGCAAACCTTTTTTTGCTCGGGTGCCAAAAGGGCGCATGAAAGAGAGATAGCGCATGCGTGCATGCCCACACCCATAATGCAATGCCCCCCACGCATGTGCACACACCCCCATGCTGCCCCCTCTGCACATACGCACAGGCCTCACTGAAGCCTCCCGGACTTCCGGTAGGCCTGTTGGGCCATTTTTTCGCCCTCCCCAGGCTTTAGGAAAGCCTCCGGAGCCCGTGGATGGTAAAAAACGGGCCAACGGGCCTACCGGAAGTTTGGAAATGAACTTCCAGTAGGCCCATTGGGCCATTTTTCACCCTTCCCAGGCTTCAGGAAAGCCTCCGGAGTCTATGGATGGCGAAAAATGGGCCCAACGGGCCAACCAGAAGTTCAGAAACAAACATCCAATAGGCCCATTGGACCGTTCATTTCCAAACTTCCGGTAGGCCTATTGGGCCTTTTTAGGTTCCAGAGGCTTTCCTGAAGCCTGGAAAGGGTGAAAAACAGCTCAATGGGCCTACCGGAAGTTCATTTTCAAACTTCTGGTAGGCCCATTGGGCTCGTTTTTTGCCATCCGCAGGCTCCGGAGGCTTTCCTGAAGCCTGGGGAGGGCGAAAAATGGCCCAACGGAAGTCCGGAGGCTTCAGTGAGGCCTGCACGCATGCACGGAGGGGCAGCGGAGGGAGGTTGTGCGTGCATGCATGGGGGAGGGCATTGCATTATGGGTGTGGGCATGCACGCACGGGCTATCTCACACGCACCTTTTGGCACCTGAGCAAAAAAAGGTTTGCCATCACTGGTCTAGATAATAGGGGCATATAATGTAAGGGTAAGAGCATCTCAGAAGATTCTGATGCTTGGGAAAAACAGTCAATCAAAAAAGAAGCCAAGAGAACTAAGAATTGACTAAGTACAATAATTGATAATACAAATATGAGTTTCAAGAACCTGGAAAAGCAATTTCTGCCAGCAAAATCCTGGCCTTGTATCAAAACTCAATGGTGACTGAACAATTGAAAAACAATACTGCATACACGTTGAGAAGCATGCTCACTTCAAAATGAAGGATGAAGTAGATGAAGAACAAACAGAAATTATCCCCGATATCTTTAAAGGCAAACTCCTGTTTATTAATCAAGATGTGCAAATAAATTCTGACTACTTTGCAGGCATTTTTCTTATGGCTGATATATCTCAAGATGGCAAAGTTAAAACTTTTTTGCTGTCTTCTTTTTCTACATACCCAGGTATTTCATATGAAAATACATCTCAGATGTTCTAAAAGATATTCTTGACTAATACTGGCTGACAGCCTCCTAAGGAAAAAGTAACATAAAGAGTTATTAATCAGTCAGTCCCATAATAATTAGTATCAGCAAAGCTTGGAGATTTGTACTCAAAGCAAAATAAATCACAGAAAATCTTTTGTTGTTGTTGTTCAAGACAGTGGTAGTTTTCCCTTTTGGCTTTTACACAAAAATGTCATTTTGGATTTAAGATAACCAGATGTCTAGGGCAGAAAGGAATCTGCCCATTGTTGGCATTAAAGGGGAGGCTTGATAATTGTTTTGAAGTTGGTTAGGACAGCCAGGAAAAGAAAGTGAGAAGTATGGGTCCATGTCTTACAATTAAGCAAATGATTGAACAAGTTTTGAAGTCAAATGATAACAATTTTGTTGACAAGGACTGAATGTGCTATGCTGTGTGCCAATCTTGCTGAAGTTTAGGCAGATGGTGGTGAAGTCTAATCCTCTGCCTGTAAACTCTTTTGAAAATTGATAGTTCAGGTGTGAAAAGCAAATGAGTGATGAAGACATGGCTTCAGTGCTGTCAGAAAGGTTCTGGGTGGGCATGTTTCAAGATTCCTACATTTTTGGCATAGACCAACTCTTCTTATACACACTGCAGAAGCGCTCAATATTGTGCAACCTCAGATACAGATAAATTGATTTCTTGTTTCAACTAATTTCACCAAGGACAGAAATCTCTCCTGACATTGATATCTTATTCCAGACAAAAGAGCATGATGTGCTCTTAATAATAACGCAATTGCCTTTGATTCAAGAGTCAGCTACTGTTATATGACCAAAGTCAATTACTCTCAACATATCCTATGAAATCATGATAAATGAAGTTTATAACCAATGGCAGGCTGCCATAATTATTTTATTTATTTATTAGTGAGACTTATATACATTACCGCCTCATAGTGCAACACTCTCTAAGCGGTTTACACCAGTAAGCAATGTATATTTATATTGCCCCAACAATCTGGGTCCTCATTTTACCTACCTCGGAAGTATGGAAGGCTGAGTCAACCCTGAGCTGGTGAGATTTGAACAGCTGAACTGCTGATCACAGTCAGCTAAAGTAGCCTGCAGTACTGCACTCTTAACTGCTGCGCCACGTCGGCTCATTATTGCATCATAAAGTTATCTGATAGCTGGGACAGATTTCAGGGACTGTTGCTCTCCTGGAGTCAGGTCATGACCAAACATACCCTCATGTACTTAGATTAGAACAACATATTCTTCCCTGCAACTCTTTCCAGAACTTTTTGATCTCTTCTCAACTTTGTTTTGTGGCCATAACATACTGTAGGTATCATCTAAATGGATGCAGCGATGCTTGGTTCTTCAGGGGAAATCTGATATCAAACCCTATGCTCATTTCACCGATCTAATAACTGTTATTAGAATGTATCCATCTTGACTGGATGTCTGAAGTCTCAATACATTTCACAATAGTCAATATTAACATTACAGGACAGAAAAAGCATCCATAAAGTTAATCTAAGACATAATATATCTATACTGCTTTGTTAACTGAACTTACCCTTGGACTGATGCCAATGGACTAACCTTTCTAATTTCATAAAGGATTTGTCCTGAACCATAATGCATTGCCAATGATGGGAAATTGGAAGGAAAGACCGTAAGACTTTTGTTTTAATCTAAGTTTATGAACAATAACTCAGCTGCAGGGATCATGGGATGGTTAATGTGGAATAAGCAAAAAGGTCAACAATCACTATATAGCTTATTTTTAAAAAGTTGTACAAAGAAAATCAGTTACTCCAGGCACTGAAGAGATACTGCTAGCATATACTTCAAATACCTAAAACTCTTCTTGGATGTTCTGATAAGAAACTCTATTGGTGACATCATAATGCAGGAGTTAGGGAAGGATTGTTGAGAATGAGAACACAATAGGGAACTAACAGATGGTATTTCGAAACTCTGTAAATGATTGTTTTATCTTTCCTACAACACTTTTCAGTCAACACTGTAAGCCAAAGATAAAGTTATGTCTCTGAGTATGTGATATCCTGTAACCTTAGCAATAATTATTTTATTATCAGCAAAGTTTGTAACTGACGCACACTGCTTTAAAGAGGACATGCTAGACTTCTTCCCCATGTTCTAATTGGTTTCCCAGGCCAGGGTAGTTTGGAATCCATGTGAATTTGAGCACGTGTCTTGGGATGTCAGAGTTTCTAACAGTGTTAAAACATTTCCAGTTACTGTACTTAGTAGAGAATCACCAGAGCTCACAGAAGAGTTTAGAAAAAGCTGACTGACAAGGTATACCTTGAACCTTCGATTCCATAACAAGGGAGTATCAGCACATCTTTAAAATACATAACTAAATGTTGGAAGTACAATCAGATACCAGGTTCATACTATCATATGTGGTGGACATGCTCAAAGGCAAAAAAAATTGGACTAAAATACATACTTGGCTAGAAAAAATGATAAAACAACATATAGATTTGAAACCAGAGATATTCTTGTTGGATATATTACCAGAACAGTATGACAAAGGGAAAATATATTTAATTTTACATGTATTAACGGCAGCAAGAATTGTGTTTGCACAACAATGGAAAAATGAAGAGATCCCTACAGATGAAAGTGTTATTAAAAAAATTAGAATGTGCTGAGTTGGACAGATTAACACTTAAAATAAAAGAAAAGGAAGAAACAGAATATTTTTTAACATGGGACTTGTTTTACCAATGGTTAATTAACAGAATCAGTGATTAGAATATAAAAAGATCAAAAAATAAGAACTTTTGTATTGAAAATTTTGTAAGGTAGATAAACTAATTGTATTACTATTTTGTGATTATTACTGATATGTTTATAATGCTTATTATGATTAATGTTGATTAATATGGCATTTCTACTTAAAATTGTGTCCAGACAACACGCTGTTCAGATAGATATGGAATTTTTATATGATATAAAAATGTATTAATAAAACATATATTAAAAAAATACATAACTATTAAAGAACTGGATTTGAATTCAGCAGGAAGTTTGAGGATGTGCTGCTATACATACTGAAAATACTGAATAATATAAGTAAAACCCAATTAAAAAATTAAAAATCATATTTGCCTTGGGGCTGATTTATTTATTTATTTATTTATTATTTATATTTGTATGCCGCCCAACTCCCAGGGGACTCTGGGCGGCTTACAACAATAGGTAAAAACAACAATAGAAATAAATTATTAAAATACAGTAAAAAAAATTAAAAAACAATTTCAGTCATAATCATAAAAGGGGAGACCTTCAGAGTTGTTACGTATCAAGATCAATTATCCCCAGGCCTGCCAGAAAAGCCAAGTTTTGATGGCCTTCCAGAAGGCCAACAAGGTGGGATGGTCGGACCTCCGGGGTGAGTTGGTTCCAGAGAGCCGGAGCCACCCCAGAGAAGGCTCTCCCCCGCGGGCCTGCCAGCCTGCATTGTCTAGCTGATGGGACCCACAGAAGCCCAACTTTGTGGGATCTCACTGGTCGAAGGGAAGTATGTGGTAGTAAGCGGTCCCAAAGATAACCTGGTCTTGAGCCATGTAGGGCTTTAAAGGTGATGACCAACACCTTGAATTGTGCCTGGAGACCAATAGGCAACTAGTGCAGCTGGCAGAGAATTGGTGTCACATGGGGCACCCACCACAGCTCGTGCAGCTGCATTCTGGACCAGTTGAACCTTTCCCCCCGCGGGAGGGTGGAAATGTTGGTGCGTCTTATACACCAAATACAGCCATTTTTGGCCTCCCAAAGCCCCACCCCCGTATCTCATTTTTGCGGAAAATGGGCCCATTTTCGCAAAAACAGGGTGTGCAGAGGGTTTGGGAGGCCTGCAGAGTTCTCCTGGTGGCTGGGGGAAGGCAAAAACACCATTTTTGCAAAACAATGGATGAAAAACAGGTCATTTTTCACAAAAATGGGGGTGTTTTTGCCTTCCCCCAGCTCCCAGAAGCACACTGCAGGCATCCAAACCCTCTGCGCACCCCATTTTTTGTAAAAACAGGTGAAAACCAGGCCCGTTTTTACAAACAAAATGGGGCACACAGAGTTTGGGAGGCCTGCAGAGTGCTTCTGGGGGCTGGGGGAAGGAAAAAAACTCAGTTTTTGTGAAAAACGGGCAAAAACGGAGGCGTTTTTGCCTTCCCCCAGCCTCCAGAAGCACTCTGCAGGCCTCCCAAACCCTCTGCACACCCCGTTTTTTTTTTCAAAAATGGGTGAAAACAGGCCAGTTTTTGCAAAAAACGGGGCGCGCAGAGGGTTTGGGAGGCCTGCAGAGTGCTCCTGGGGGCTAGGGAGAACAAAAACTTTTTTTTCTTACTTATCTCTTTGAAATCTTGGTGCATCTTTTTTTTTTGAAAAAAGTTTTTTATTTTTATTCCCATACATTTTCACATATTTATCATTTCATTTCTCATTTCATTCTTTTACAAAATCTTTACACATATATTCTATATTTATCTTATTGCTTTGTTAGTTCAAGGTTGCTTTTTTTACCATCCTTCCTTTCTATCTCATACAGCCCTTCCTTCTCTTTCTTCCCTTCCCTTTCTTTTTCTCTTTCTAAATCTACTTCCCCTCCCTCTCTCCTTCTCCTCTTCTCTACTTCCCCTCCTGCCCTCTCTCCTCCCTCTCTCCTCTCTCTTCTCTTCTTCCCTCCTCCTTTTTCTTTCTTCTTTCTTCTTACTCCTCTTTTCCCTTCCTCCTTCCTTTGCTGTACTTTCTCCATTTTTCTGGAATGGTATTCCAGCAACCTTGAATTCTTTTACACAGTCTTGCATTCTTTCATATTTTATTCCATATATATCCCTTTAATCTGTTTCTTTTATCTTTATGTGTTTGTCTATTAATACACTTCAAATTTAAATTTTTCTTCCCCCCCCCTTCCCTATCCCCTCTCATGTCGTGAGCATTTGCTTTAATACATCCATATAATATTCTTAACAATATTTTTGTTTTTAAAATAATTACAATCCATTATCATTTCATTTTCAATACATCTCTCAGATATTTTTTCTTCCTAATATCTGTTTTTAGTCATTTTCCCCTCCTATTTTATCACTATTTTAATTCCAGCAATCAAAGATGTGGTCATTTCCTAATTTATATATTTCTAATATTGATATATTTTACTTCACTTATATCCAACACATTAATCAAAAATTATCTTATAATTTCTTTATCCTCTTTTCCACTTCATTACTTTTCCCATACAAAATATATTTCAAAATTACATATTTTCATCTTCATCTTTTCTTATATTATTTTATAACTTCATTTCTACACGTTATTCATACATTTATTTTATCCTTATTACAATAAGCTTTCCATACAAAACATATTTAAAAATTAAATATTTTCCATACAAAACATATTTAAAAATTAAATATTTTCAATCTTCATCTTTTCTATCAGACTTATATTCAAAAATATAACACATTTCAATCTTTCTATTTTCTTATATTTTTCAATCTTCATTTTTTCTTGTGTTATTTTATAACTTCATTTCTACATATTATTCATACATATATTTTATCCTTATTACAGTGAACAAATTATTCATATCCCATTCATTTCTACATGTTTTCTATCATCAAATTTATATTCAAAGATCTTTTTTTCTCATATAGGACATATTTAAAATTCAATCTTCATATTTTCTATTATCAAACTTATATTCAAACGTATTACTAATTATACATACACATTTTTTATTTATTTTATCCCTTCTCTTTTATCCTGCTCCAATGTTTTAATCCTCTTTTCATTTTCTTTTTTGGTTGCCTCCCCCATATTTCTTTTAACTCTCTCATTTCTATCTTTAACTTCCTTTTTTTGCTATAGTCTCTATCTTTCTCTCCCTTTTCCCTTTTTGTTGTCTAATATTGTTTTCCTGTTTTCTAGTCTTCTTTTTCTTTCCCCTTCTAGCTTTCTTTTCCTTGCTTATCTTTCCCTTACCAGAGATTTCCCCTTCTGCTTTATTACCTTTTTCTCCATGTTTCAATAATCCCTTTGTTGTGTTTTCTTTCTTGTTGCTTTTTTCTTGGTTCCTCTGTTTCTTTCAGTCTTCCAAAGTTCTTCATATTTTCATTTGTCTGAACAGCATTTGTTATTTTTTCCATTACAATTTCCAGTTTTAGTTGTATACGATCGATAACTTGAAGTATTTCTTTTGTTCCCACATGCTGTTTATCAAAAGTCTTAATATCCTGGGGTATGCTTTCCACATCTTTATTTCCAGATGGTGTCATTTTAACAACAGGGCTTAATCCATGTTATTTGTCCAACAAAGGGAAAAGTTCCGAGAGTTACACCCTGTCTTCTCCCCCCAAAATGGTGCTCGAGCTTCAAATCAGAAATTCCTCTTAATTATTCTTGCTCAATTTCATCATAAATTGTTTCAACTCCTACCCTCAAAATGACGCTATAGAGCACTGCACACCAAGACAACTAGACACAAGAACAGTTTTTTCCCGAATGCCATCACTCTGCTAAACAAATAATTTCCTTACCACTGTCGAACTATTCACTAAGGCTGCATTACTATTACTAGTAGTCTTCTCATTGTTCCTATCACCCATCTCCTCCCACTTATAACTTGTTGCTTGTATCCTTACGATTTATATCAATATTGTTTCCTGATTGCTTATTTGTACCCTATGACAATCATTAAGTGTTGTACCTCATGATTCTTGATGAATGTATTTTATTCTCCTTATGTACACTGAGAGCATATACACCGAAGACAAATTCCTTGTGGGTCCAATCACACTTCACCAATAAAGAATTCTATTCTATTCTATTCTATTCTATTCTATTCTATTCTATTCTATTCTATTCTATTCTATTCTATTCTATTCTATTCTATTCTGTTTATAAATCCAGTAAATGTAATAGTCAATTTATAGTAAGGCAGAGACAGCTTCCAAATCAAATATCAAAGTTTCCCCCCTTTAAAATAGTGTATCGTTCCAAAGCCACATCTTCTTTTAAATTTTCCAAGAATAACTTTTCCCCGCTTTTAGTTCCCAAACGTTTTCCTTCACTAGTTTAGCATGCTTGACCCGCTGCTATTCTTCAGCTTCCTTGTTCGTACCCTTTGTATTTTGGGGGGATGTTTAAAAAGCAAACAGTCTTTTTCATCTCGGGTTGCAAATAACTAACTTTTCCTCCTGCTCAATCTTGTTGATTCTGGCTCTCCTTCGGCTTGTGGCAGCCATATTTGCTGTCGCAGCTCTGCACCGTTGGCTAGGGGCTTGCCAGCTCAGGGAGAGGAGATGTGGCTTCCCTCTACCCTCCCGGCGGTCCTCCTTCACTTCACCCCTCTACGGGGAGGCTTAGGTCCGAATTCGGACCCTCAGGCGCTGAGTGTTTGGAGCCGGCCACAGAGGTCGCAGTCCCAGCTTGTGATCGCGCCGAAGGAGGAACCAGAAGTCCCCAAAATCTTGGTGCATCTTATACACCTGTGCGTCTTATAGTCCAAAAAATATGGTATGTACAATAAATTATCTCCCTTAATTTTTAGGTTCTACCATTGTTGAAGGCATTGAAGAATATCTGAAACAATGACCAAAAGGGTTACGGTTTGTTTAGTTTGAAGTTAACTATTGTTAAGAACACAGAGCAGGAATAGGTGGAAAGATAGGATGGTCTTCCACAGAGCCATATAATGAACTTAATTTAGGGGCAAAGTTTCTAGGAATTTTTGAACCAATTGTTTTTACCTTAGTTTTTTTTAAAAAAAACAACTTCTACTGGTACTTCCCTACTGTTCCATGAAAAAAGTGCCTGTGCTCAGCCCATTTACAAAGATTCAGCCTTTGTTTTATTGACAAAAGATTGCCTATTCTCTAAAGGTTGGAGAGAAGTCAGATAAATAAAGACAGAATGAAGAACTAAGGACT
Source organism: Diadophis punctatus similis (assembly GCA_023053685.1). Classification (NCBI taxonomy): domain Eukaryota; kingdom Metazoa; phylum Chordata; class Lepidosauria; order Squamata; family Dipsadidae; genus Diadophis; species Diadophis punctatus. Next base: position 1,364,862 of record JALIGW010000009.1, read on the forward strand.
AAGCAGCTATTAAAGCCTACCATTTTTAAGCAGCTGTTGGGGTCCATGTTCTGTTCTGACTGAGTTCCTGTATACCAGTAACATTGAGTTGGAAGGGACCTTGAAGGTCATCTAGTCCAACCCCCTGCTCTTGCAGGAGACCTATACTATTTCTGATAAATGGATATCCAGTCTCTTCTTAAAAGTCTCCAGTGATGGGACACCCACAATTTCTGAAGGCAATTTGTTCCACTGGTTAATTATTCTCACTGTTAGGAATTTTCTCCTTAGTTCTAGGTTGCTTCTCTGCTTGGTTAGTTTCCATTCACTGTTTCTTGTCCTGCCTACAGGTACTTTGGTAAATAATTTGGCTCCCTCTTCCTTGTGTCAGCCTTATGTTCAAGTATTGGAAGACTGCTATGTCACTTCTAGTCCTTCTTTTCACTAGATTATGTATATCGAATTGCTGCAATTGCTGCCCTGAGTCCTGAGGGAGTAGGGCAGCATAGAAAAGCTACCAAATAAATAAATAAATAAAATCATTCTTTGTATGTTTTAGCTTCTAGACTCCTAATCATTTTTGTTGCTCTTCTGTAAATTGTTGCATTAAACCTTGTATTGAGTTACAACTTTGGGAAAATGGAAGATGATATTTACAAGCCAAGTACTTTTCAGAATTATGAAGTCCTTGGTTTTCTCTGAGATTGTTTGCTTACAGATGTTTCATTATCTGACTAGCTAACATCATCAGTACATTCAAGCCTGAACTATATATATTCTCTTCTATTGGAACTTTTCAGAACATTCGAACTACAGTAGTCATGATTCCTAAATGGAGAATAGTCCACTCATAGCTAAAGTTGTCTGAATGGATGTCTACCTTTTCTCACTACGAGGGTTTTGACAAGTCAATCACATCCGCTTTATTGAATGCATCTCCAGTAAGCAAAACTTTATGATCAAAGCTTAAGCATATTCAGAAAACAGTATAAAATATTCTGGGAGGACAAGAATAACAACAACGATTGAGAAGGCATTTGGTAATTAATAAAAGAAGGAAGAAACTAATATAAAAGATGTTGATAGAAATGTTAGAAGTGAACATTTACAGAATTAGGAAAGGCTGGAGGAATAATAACAATAAAATTACTAATAATCAATTACTGCATCAATATTCTATTTTTCCTTTCCAAACTAATGTCAGAATAACTGGTCTCTTCCTCTTCTCTAATTATATCAACTATTATATAAAATGTCACACATAGGGCTTTTCCCCATTTGAACCCACTTACATGAATCTGTCTGTGACATTTTTTGTCATGTTTCCCATGATGTGGTTTCACTAGTCCCCAATCTGTGGTATCAGCACAAATTGTTATGATGTCAAAATGACTACATACGTGGTGACATGATCACACAAAATCCACCATTATGAATTGACTCCTCTAAATTAGAAGCAAGTAGGTAAGTTGTGGCATTTGAACAATTACATTATCATGCATATTCTTATTCGTTCCCTCTTGCCACCTCTTAGAAGTGTCCATGTCCTAAGCACTTGATTAGGGGCTGACTCAACTTCTGCTGTTTCCTTGCTAAAGTAGTTTTTCCATTTATTTCAACACTATCCACAGGGCAATATCAAGTAGTACAAAATCTTATTGGCTTTTTCAGGGAAGTCCACAGACTGCAATGACCTGAAATAGAGACAACACATAGGGCAGCAATAGGGATAAAAAAAAATCATATTGTAAGTTTTCTGCCAACTCATGCATGGATGTATAGTATGTCAACTTAGTATAAGGTGACCAGACGTCCCGCTTTTGGCGGGACAGACACGCTTTTCGAGCATGTGTCCCGCATCCCGCATTGTTTCCAAAAAGTCACGCTTTTTTGGAAAGAATGCCCGACAACAAACAAATTTTGAAAAGAAACAGCGGGACGTCTGGTCACCTTACTCTTGGCTCTCCTGCTCCCCCTCCGCCAGCGCTGGGCTGCTGGAGTGACAGGGGGAGAAAGGAGATCAGGAGGCGGCGGCGGATCACAACAACCCCAGCGGCAGCTCCAGGCAGAGAGAGAGAGAAAGAGAGAAGCGAGCGAGCAAGTCACTCCGCCGCGCGCGGTCACGAACACACACACAAACACTGCATGGGGGGGACCTGAGGCGAGACGCCGCAGGGAAAGCGCTGCACATGGGCGCGGCCCCCGTGCGCCCTTCGGCTCCCGAACGGGAGGTGGGAGGCAGGGAAAGGAGGCTGTTGGCAGCGGCAGCAGAGCCGAAAAGCGAACGTGGGTAGCCGGCGCGAGGGAGGCAAGGGAAATCCAGGCAAACTTTTTCTTTTGCACGCTTCCAGGCTGAGGTGTGCGCAGGACTTCCAAGTCCTCCCACGTGGCGGGGCGGGGAGGAGGAGGAGGAGAAGTTGGGGGTGGTGGGTGGAAGCCAGGACCTCGGCGAGTTGGAGTCTCTGGCGCTCTCCAGCCTGTTGGACTGTTTCTGGGAAGGGCAAGAGGGAGAAAGAAAGAAAGAAAGAAAGAAAGAAAGAAGGAAGGAAGGAAGGAAGGAAGGAAGGAAGGAAGGAAGGAAGGAAGGAAGGAAGGAAGGAAGGAAGGAAAGAAAGAAAGAAAGAAAGAAAGAAAGAAAGAAAGAAAGAAAGAAAGAAAGAAAGAAAGAGCAGTCTTGGGAAGGGCAGGAAATGGACGATCTTGGCATCCAAAGGGCACCAGGGCGCCCTCCCCACCTCTGCGCGCCTTTTAACTGTAGCATCAAGCAAGCCAAACAAACACCTCGGGGAAGGGCGAGGAAAAAGGGGGTGCCGGAGGGTTTGGAAATCCTAGCCAGGCTGTTTCCGTTGAAGGATCCGTAAGAAATTTCCTTCCCTCGCGCCAGCTAGCCACGTTCGCTTTTCGGTTCTGCCGCCGGATGCCTCCTTTCCCCGTCTCCCGCCTCTCATTCGTCGCTTGCCAGCCAGCCAGCCCAACCCACTGCCGGCTCCCGAAGGGGAGGCGGGAGGCGAGGAAAGGCCTCCCGCCTCCCCCCCCACCTGGACGCCGACATTTGCGTTCTTTTGCCCTCTGCGCATGCGCAGCGTTCTGCGCATGCGCAGAGGGCAAAACTCAAATGGCGGCGTCCAGGCGGGCCCGCCCCCCTGTCAATGGTGTCCCGCTTAAAAAAAAAAAATCTGGTCACCTTAACTTAGTACCAGGAAAAATCCCTTTCAGATAGATTTGATAAAGTTGAATGATTAGTCAAAGATTTTGTCCAATCTCCATTCTATACTTAATTTTCTTGCCACTCTAGTGCACTAAATGAAAACTATATAATATTTATGTTATGAAAGACCAGCTAGTCAGGTTCAGCCAATCTACTAACAGAACTCATATTTGTGACTTAAAGATGGTAGAAAGCACAATATTATCAAGAAATTTAAATCAGTTCTCTTCCCATTTGTTTTGGATTAAGTTCTTGGATTTCTTCGCTGTGTAGTATTTAGAAATTCATTGAGCTTCTACAAGACTAACTACATGATTAAAAAGTCACCATACCTATAATACAGCAATGCCCAACAAGCAGTTGCAGGATTTCCACCTCACACTTGAGGAGAGCTGCACAATGTTTTTTTTCTATTTTCATCAAATTCTCTTCTGAAAGTTTTCCACTAGGCACTGAAATGTAAGTATTCAAAATATTCATTCGTGTGTTTATATTTTTCCCCTTTCCTTGATTAATGCATTTTTCAGTACATAAACAGTCTGAAGTTATTTACTGTGCATACATTGTTAAAGTAAAGCATTCATCTAATTGCTAAAAGCTTTAATTGCTCTAAACTTCTAAAAAGAAAGCAAGGAAACTGCTGCTAATTGCAAACAAAACTCAGGCACACAGGTGGCAATCCAGTTTGTGTTCCTTTCCAACTTTGTAGTAGCTTGGCTCACTGTGCCTATGGCCACACAACACTTTTAATTCTGATCCTGGCACAGATCCAGGAATGTCGTTCTCCATCTGATTTAGATTTCCAGTCCTGTTCAGAGTAGTGCAGCTGTCGGCAACAATCCTGGAACAAGCACATAGGAAATAACATGGATCTGCCAGGTCTCTTTCAATGTCTTTCAGTCTTTTGTCACAACTTCTCCTCTAACCCAAATCAAGATCAATGGGCAAACTTTGTGCTCCTATACTTTTTGATAAGAAGGCATTTAATGTTAAAGCTCCTTCTCTGTCTTTTCTCCCGACTCCACAGCACTGCAAAACATTTTAAATTTTCTGAAATTTGATGAATACTGAGGCATGCTAAGCTGTCCAGAGACTAAGCATGCTTGACATCTTTTTAAAAACATCCTCTGAAAGATCACTAAGGAGCATCTGCAAGTTAGTTCAACTGAGCTGTGCAAATCCTTAGCATCACATAAGCTTTCTAGTCACTAAAAAGTAATTAAGAATGACAGATTGTCCTAAAGTTGGATCACCATGCTTACACTCATGCAGGTGTTTATTGGATCACATATAAACAAAGGATCTCTAAATCACAGAGCTGGAAGGCACCATTCAAATATTTCCAACTTAAGTATTTTCCATTTAATTAAACCAAACATGCTTTTTTACTAGGACTATATACCATCCCATTTGTGCAAAATCTAAATAAAATCAGTTGTTTTACGCACACCAGTGCTGAAAAAGATCAAACTGGAAAGTCCAACTTTAACATATAACACTGATTCTTCTAAACAATTACTATATGTAGCAAGATGAACCGGAAAAAAAAATCCTACAAGAATTCTGTTTTCCAGGGAAAGGTGTGAGTGTACCTTTTTATTTTGTATAATTTACTCAGAAATAATCTGGATAATTGGTTCCTCAATTCATTCTAGGTGTGCAAGATTAGAATTCATGCATAGAAACAGTTTAAGGCAGCAAAAAAGTTGATTCTGGCATGCACTATAACAACGTTCAGAACCTTTAAAATGCAGTAGGGACTATCTAACCTTTGACATGTTCTGTAATGAAATATAAACTCTGATGGTCTATTCACAATTGACATTCTGATTTTCTGATCACTAGTTAGGAAAACAGCCAAAAGACTGTTGTGTAACAGTAAAGGTGTTTGTGTAATCTCTTGTCAATGATGCTTTCACACCTCAGTCCTAGAACATGCTGGATTTCTTCCAGTAGGCTAATAGTTTAGGCTGGCTCCCAGAATGCCATGTAACTGCTAGGACAACTCAGCAAGTTACCCAGGTCATGTTCCCTCTGCCCTGGAAAGGGACTGAAAGAGACAGAGAAGAAAAATGTTGAAGTTGTTGTTGTGAGCTTGTTGATGGGACTGAAAGCAATCTCAGAATATCACAAAACAGAACAGCAAAGGAAGATGGTATTGTCATTTACCGGTAATTCAGTTTCTGTATCCAAAATAAGCACTCTCCATCCAACCATACTGATCTATATCAGAGCACATTACAAATAAGCATATTCCCGGACATTAACATGGCAAGAACTTTAAAACACAGCTTGGAAATAAGCTGGGGTGTGGGATACTCTTTACATGGTCAAAAAGGAAAATAACCTGGTATTTTATTTGTCTGCTGTCAAAACTACAAACAAATGGAAATTGGCTTTCCCATCCAAAGAAGGAAACCATGAAACTCATTGCATAATTTGGGCAAGAGAAAGAGGAGCAAAATTAGAAAAAGCTGATTTCAGTACAAATAGGAATCACTTTTGAAGCACAATAGTCACAAAATCTTTCAGAATGGCTTCTCAGCTTTTCTACAATATATTAAACTGAATATTTTTGTTTAATTGGCTTCAGCCCAGATTTATTGTGAACAAGCCAGAAAGCCTGCATACATATGTGCACACTAGAAATATATTTATTCTGAATTGTAATTCCACTCCTTACAACTAAATTAATACGTTTCTTCTATCTATTTTTTTCCTATTTAACTATCATAGTATTCTAAGCATTTCTCCATTATTGCTATCAATCTATTAATGGCAAAAGCCCCTCCCTCCAGTCCATCAGCCACCCCTTAGTTACATTTAGAGTAAAATACAGGTAGCAAACTCAATGGTAATTCAGATTCACTTAACAACCGTGTTACTAATTTAATGATTGCAGTGATTCACTTAACAACTGTAGAAGAAAGGTTGTAAAATGGGGCAAAACTCACTTAACTGTCTCACTTAGCAACAGAGGTTTTGGGCTCAATTGTGGTTGTAAGCCAAGGACTATCTGTACGTAACACAGGAGTCCCCAAACCCCGGTAGGCGGACCAGAACCGGTCCACGGCATGCCAGCAACTGGGCTGGGAAAACAAGCGGAGCCACGTCCGCGGGATGCAGGCAGCACACACAACCACACCCTCTTCGGTCCACAGAAAACCTCTCTCCACGGAACCGGTCCCTAGTGCACAAAAGGTTCAAGCACTGTTTTAAGCAAACAAATGTATGAGTTGTGAGTTACAATTGTTGTGATTCAGGGGACCAATGATGTAGTTTGTATTTGCATGATTCAGCCTGGATAAAGTGCATTGTGTGAACATTAAACTTCATTCAGCAGGTAGAAACACTTTGTCCTGGGAATAGACTAACAACTGAAACAAATGCACGTGCAGAATCCGTGCACATTGGTGTGTTCTTAATATCCGAATTCTTATCACACCATAGCGCTTCCGCGCCCGCCCAAACCTGCGGCTCGGCCACACAGTTGCCTGATATCCAACTAGCACAGAAAGCGCTTCCTGTTGAGCCTCCAGCATATGTACTTCGCGGTCACGTGCCCATGGCCAAGATGGCGAAAGGCTTGTATTTAAACTACAACTCCCAAGATGTTCTGAGTAGCCAATGGCAGAAGAGCAAAGGGGTGGGGTTGGCCGGCGTCGCGGGCTGTTAGTGTGAGCAAGGTAAAGGTTGGGTGTCTCGCGCCCCTGGCTATTAGGAGGGAGGAGGGGGTGCCCCTCCCCCTATAGCCCCGCGGCGGCTCTCCCATCAACCCCTCATTGCAACGAGGTTCGCGGGAAGGGGAAAAAAAGGTCCAGGTGAGGAGAAAACTCAGAGCATTAGTGGGACAGCAAGGGGGAAGGGAAAAAAGACGTCGCGAGACCGAACGGCAGCGAAGGGGGAGGGGCGGCGGAGCTGGGTTCCTTAAAGGAAAGGCTCTTTCTTTAAAGGGGCATGTCACAAAGGGGGATTTTTTTTCCTCCGACAGAATATTCGCTTGTTCCCAAGGCGGTCGGGTGGAGAAATGGGGAAGGCAATTTTAATTACAGGATACTTCTTCATCTTACAGTATTGGAGGCAATAGGAAGGGCTTGAAGGACACGTGAATGTGGAATTTCTTCTCATCTAGCGGTTCACAAGAGATTCACCTTTAAGGCACCATTCTCCAACTTGGCGCCCTTAGGATGGACTACAACTCCCATCAGTGCCCAACTTGCATTGTGGTGCTTGCTGGAGGATGCTGGTTGCAGTTCAACACCTGTAGAAGGCTCCAAATTGGAGTTGGCGTACACTAAACTGCTAAAGCTGGATTTCAGTACATTTGACAACAGCACCTCATTCGTGGCATCTTTAGAGCCCTTCTGTGGACGATGCAGAAAACACGGGGGAGAAAAGAATGGCTTGTCCTCTTCACAGCGTTATGAGGCTGGACATTGCTTAAAGCAGTGTTTCCCAACCTTGGCAAATTGAAGATGTCTGGACTTCAACTCCCAGAATTCCCCAGCCAGCGAATGCTGGCTGGGGAATTCTGGGAATTGAAGTCCAGACATCTTCAACTTGCCAAGGTTGGGAAACACTGGCTTAAAGTAAAATGTGCCCTATGCAAAATTTCAAAAACGGTGGGAGAGAAATTAGAGGGAAAATAAACCCTCTACTCACCCTGTGTAGTTCTTTTTCTGAGTTTCAGTAATATTTGGTTTCTAAAATGTTATGTGAATGCTGGGAAATGGGACATTGTTAAAGATTTTACATCTTCAAAAATCCTATTCTCTCTCTCTCTCTCTCTCTCTCACACACACACACACACACACACACACAGAGAGAGAGAGAGAGAGAGAGAGAGAGAGAGAGAGAGAGAGAGAGAGAGAGAGAGAGAGAGAGAGAGAGAGAGAGAGAGAGAGAATTTTATTGTATAATTGGGAAATTGTGGCTCCATATCTGCATTTCAGCCCTCAGTTGCCTTTCCAAGTTTGGCCAAAAATGAGATATGATAGGAATTGTGAATTACCACTTTCACAGGAACCCTTTGATAGCATGAAAAAATTCTCAGCCATAATCTGAGAATCTCTGGCTGCAAAGCGTCTGGACTTGCCTCATTCCAACTCCTCCAATTTATCAGACTGCTCAGCACTAGTACTGGCTCTTTGCTGCTTTTTAGTTGCCTACCAATTGCTACAGATGAACAAGATTTCATGTCTGAGTAGTAATATCTTTCTTGTCCGTTTTCCTTCCCTTCCCCCAGATCCCTTTCAGTTCTAATATTGTATTATCAATTAAAATATTGCACCCATTATATTTGAATATACCATTTTCTTTCTTTTCTTTTTGTTATAATAAACATAGTTGCTCTTATTTCAGCCTGATATTCAAGTTTCAAAGATTATTTATGCAATTTATATATGAATTACCATTATTTTAATCCATAAATAGGCTACTAGAATATGTTATGGTGTAATACATTTAGAATATTATAAGGATGAAGATAGAAAATATCTGCTCTTCAGGCTGTTGTTGCTGTAGCTGTATACATTGGTGCAACTCTGAGGTTACAAGGTAATTGTTTGGAAAAATAACACCAGTGTTAATATGTGTCTCTGTTCCTTAACAGCCAGGGTTAGGAATATATTTTATTTCCTTTTTTGGGCTCTTGGGTCTTGCCAGTAGCAACTTTGGAAGATGATGGTAGAAAATATCAGTTCTCTAAATTTTTAGATAGTACTGCTTATTTACCTTATTTAAGTTCTGGGGCAAAATACATGGAGTGGGGGAAGATCACTGTAGGGAAGATTTTGTTTATATCTCAGATATACGATCTATTTTTTGATAGATGCATGCAACATATTGAATTACAAGTCAATTAATGACATATTTTACTGAATAAGTCTTACTAACATGTTAGTGACAGTTGTGACAAACAGGTAATACTGATTCTCTCCAGCAGGTGAAATCTGTGGCAATGGTGGGAGCTCAGCAGATAGAGATGCAGGCGGCAGCAGTGCCCGCAGTGGCCCCAACAGGTGGAGGTCCTGGTGGTGGCAGTGGCGATCATCAATATGAATGCTTAGAATGTGGCAAGGTGTTCAAATGGTCATCACGGCTCATCCATCACCAGCGGACTCACACAGGCGAGCGACCTTATAAGTGCTCAGAATGCCCCAAGGCTTTCAAAGGTTCATCGGCCTTGCTGTATCACCAGCGTGGACACACGGGTGAGCGACCATATAAATGTGGTGAATGTGGCAAGGCCTTTAAACGGTCATCCTTGCTTCAGATCCATCAGAATGTACATACTGGTCTGCGAGCTTTTAAATGTGCTCATTGTGGCCAAGCCTTTAAGTGGTCTTCCCATTACCAGTATCACCTGCGCCAACATACTGGAGAACGCCCCTATCCCTGCCCAGCATGTGATAAGGCCTTTAAGAACTCTTCTAGCTTGCGACGGCACCGCCACACACATACAGGTGAGCGTCCTTATGTCTGCCCTATCTGCGGCAAAGCTTTCACTCAATCCACAAACCTACGACAGCATCAGCGAGTGCACACTGGTGAGAGACCCTATCGATGCCAGGACTGTGGTAAAGCTTTCACGCACTCATCTAATCTAGCACTGCATTGCCGATCAGCACACACTGCCCGCTCTGTTCATACCTGTGTTATTTGTGGTAAAGCTTTTGCATCTGACACCTATTTGCAGCAGCACTTAGAGACTCATGCTGACATTGCACCTCCAGCACAACTCTTCTTGGAGGAGCCAACCACCACGGTAGAGATGGTGTTTCGATGTAGTATCTGCCATCTTACTTTTTCCTTGCAAGAGCAACTGCTAAGTCACCAAGAAACGCACTTGGCCCCAACAGAGCCATTGCCTCTGCCAGAAATGCCATCACCATCAGTGCAGGAGGAGATGGCACCTGTAGTATCTCCCACGCCCTCAGTATCGTGCTCAGTGTGTGGTAAGACTTTCAAGAGTGCGGTAGGTTTAGCAAGGCATCAGCAGAGCCAACATTCATCAGATCGCACTTACACCTGTGTGGTGTGTGAGCGCTCCTTCCCTGCATTAGCCAGCTTATTGGGCCACCAGCGTTCACATCCCCCAGCTGAACAGAGGCTGGAGGAAGCTGAAGTGACCTGTCCGGCACAGGCTGAGCCAGTGCCTACAGCCACCGCAACACCACCTCCACCACCTGAGCGACCATATGTGTGTGGAGAATGCGGGAAGTCATTCAAGGGCTCCTCGGGGCTACGTTATCACCTCCGTGATCATACAGGTGAGCGTCCCTATGCTTGTAGTGAATGTGGGAAGGCCTTCAAGCGCTCATCACTGCTGCGCATTCACCAGCGGGTGCATACAGGGCTGCGTGCCTTCACCTGCCCCACCTGTGGCATGGCATTCAAATGGGCCTCTCATTACCAATACCACTTACGCCAGCATACTGGAGAGCGTCCATATGCCTGCCAGGATTGTGGGAAAGCCTTTAAGAATACCTCATGCCTTCGTCGGCACCAGCAGCTGCATACAGGGGAGCGTCCCTTCGCCTGCCAGACTTGTGGCAAGGCTTTCACTCAGACTTCCAACCTCCGGCAACATCAGCGGGTGCACACTGGTGAGAGGCCCTATTGCTGCCGGGACTGTGGCAAGGCATTCACTCACTCATCCAACTTGGCACTGCACCAACGCACCCACTCCCGGGAACGCCCCTTCCAGTGCCCAGTTTGTTGCAAGGCTTTTGTCATGGCATCTTACTTACAGCGTCATTTGCGTACCCATAACAGCAGTGAGGCAGCCAATCACACAACTGCTGCCTTGTCTGCTGCCACCCAGGAGGTACAAATTGTACCCAACGTGCAGGCCACTCTGAATGTGGACCTAAGTGGCAACCCATCCCCACCTGCTTCTGACAGTCAAGCTTTCTTGCTAGTGCAGACAGCTCAGGGCTTGCAGCTCATTCCCAGTGTGCAGCTGCAGCAGCTGCAGCAGCCACTTCTCCAAAGTTCACCCCCCAAATTCATCCTTTTGCCCAGTCCACAGATGGTAACGACTACACCTGCTGCTTCAACAACTTTTACCCTGGTGCCAAGTGCTTCCACTACTCCAAACAGACCTGTCCTACTCCGTCAAAGTAAGGGAAAGAAGTCTGTGTCAGTACCTCCCCCACCATCACCAGTATCTAGCAACCAGAATATTATTTTAATACCCAGTACCACTGGAGCCAATATGCAGTCTATCCCTAATGTACAAATCCAAAGGTCACCAGGACTGCAGACCAATGGACAGAATGTTATGGTGCTCCAGAGTTTGCCGGAACAGCAGATGGGCACAGTGCAGATACAATATATACCACCCAATCCATCAACAAGTACTATCCAGATTCAAACTCTGCCTCAGCAACTCCAAAACATTTCCACTGCCCAACAAAATGGCACACTACAAATTCAGACCTTGCCTACTGCCCAGCAAACTGGCACAATTCAGATCCACGCTGTTCCTAACCCTCCACAGACTGGTCTTCTACAGATTCAAAGTCTGCCTCTACCCCAGAACACTGTGCAGATCCAGGGTCTGTCCAGTTATCCACCTGCTAGCACAGTGCACTTCCAAACACTTCAGCCTTCACAAAAGATGAATACTGTGCAATTTCAGGCTGTAACACCCTCCCAGCAGGTGGGGACCCTGCAGCTCCAAAACCTCCAGTCTTCCCAACAAGTAAGCTCTCTTCAGATCCAGACCTTGACATCTTGTCAGCAGGCCAACTCTCTTCAGATTCAGAATTTGCCTCAGTCAAATCGGTCTGTGAACAGTGTTGAAATCCAAGGCCTTGCTCCTTCCCAGCAGTTGGATAGTGCAAATCAGATCCAGGGGCTTATGTCTTCCCAGGAAGAGCAGCAGCTTCAGCCTTCAGAAGAGATGGCCAGTGTCCAACTTCAAACTCTGGGCTCAGCTCAGGAAATGAATGAGATTGGAACTGCTCTGTCTAGCTCACATGAGCTCTCTGAAGTGGACCTCCATCAGGGATCCAACATGGAAGAAGAAAGCCAGAACCTGATTGTTGTACAGAATTCTCCAGGAGAGGAACTGCTAGGGCCTGGAAGTGAGGTTGAGAACCTTGAGGGTGTGCAGGACATGCATTTTGAGACTCTGCAGACTGAAGAAGGGGTTCAAAATGTATTAGTGTTGAGGAGGGCAGGTGGAGAACAAACCCGTTTGTGTGTTCAGGAAGTAGAGAACATCCAGACTCTGCAGGAACTATCTGGCCTCCAGTTACATAGTACTGATGGTAGCTCAGGGACTGGGCAGAATCTGTTGATTATCCGCAGTGCGCAGGGTGAACAGACTCTCCAAGTACTGGAGAGTGTACCGACCCTGCAGGTAAGTAGCCCAGATAACAGTCAAGCTGCTGTTGAAAGCAACAGCACTCCTCAAATGGTGCAGCTTTTACAAAACCCAGTTGCATCCCAAGGACTGTCTTCCATTCAAATTGTGCAAACAGTACCAAACATGCAACTTGTTCACACCTTCTAAAAAAACCAGTTGCTTCATATACCTGGACTGTTGGAGTATTGGTCAGGAAGAGTTTGATTTCTACAAAGAATAAGAATGGGGCTAGATTGGGCAACTTCAAACATACACTGTATTTGAGGTGGTCAGCTCACCAAGTGAGTTCTGCTTGAGTTCCTCAGGACAAATTTTCTCAACAAATAGCTGGGTTCAACCCTTGCCTGCTGGTCCAAAGCATGTCCTTTGTTATTCTTCTGATCCTATGTGGCCTGCCGCTGCTGCTTCTATCCCTGCAGCCACAATAATCCCTCTCAGCATCAATATATACTGCATACAAGAAAGCGCCAGCCCAGTCTTATTTTTACCCAAATCCATCCCTATATTTAAAACATTTTGTTCTAGCAAAAAAAAAAAAGCCTAATTGTAACCAGGACTTTTACCCATTCTATTAGACAGGAATGTGATTAATGGGCAGCTGATCTCTCAATTTTCCTTCTGTGGACTATACTGCTGTGAAATAGCATAATCCTTTTGTAAAATAGGAAATTGGGGACATTCAGGCTTGAGATTGCTTGATACTATAGGAGACAATTTAATGAGCTACTATAGACTGCATCATACAACTACAATGGCTTTTATGGTGAATTCCTTCTGTTTCCATTATAGCCCTTTTATCATGTGCAGAAGTACATTTCTTCCTGAGTGGACCTTAGTTCCTGGTGCTAACAAACACAACAGAATCAAAGATCCTTGTGAGCTGGAATGAAAATAAAAGACTGCTTTGATGCACCTTTGGTCTTTTTCAGTTGTATTTTTAGTGTACCATCATATGTAGGCTGGATCACATTTATTATGCAATGTTAAATATTTCTCATAACTCGGTCAAGGTTCTGCAATACTTTTTTAAAGTCATTTTTTAAAAATATTTTATCTGTTACTGAACTGGGATAAGAAAATATAAGGTAGGCTCTTCAGGATTTCTGCCATTCAACTTGAGAAGCAGATTGTGCATTAAACTACTGACTTAAGGCCGTTTTTTAAAGGTGAAAAGGTATTGTTACTCTTCATTTTCTCAGTTCCTTGCTGCTTTATTCAGATACAGTACATACTGGATATAGATACTACTAAAGTTTAGCATATATAGGGGGTAACAAAAATGAGGTTTCGGTAACAGTTTTGAACAATTCAACAGGTTATCAAGCCTCTTGATATTCTAGAAGAAAGTTGGGGAATGCCCATCTCTGAGTAGACAGTAGTAGGTTTGCAAAGCATGCCAGACTAAAATGTGTATAGCTAGTTTGTGGTTCAAAATACTGATTTAATTGATTTAATTCTAGTTGAGTTAGCCAAGGAATATTGGGATATAGCCAGAACTGGGCTAGATGAGTAAGTAATATGCCTTGGTAACTGGGCTTATAAATCAAATTAAGTCATAATATATTTGGTTTTACACCTTAGCTATGAAAATATAGTCAAGTATTCAATTTAAATTCTGCTCTTCAAACTATAAAACTGAAAGCAAGTAACAGTAGATACATATATTAAAATTAGTACTAAAATTAACTAAAAATGAAATACTTAGAAAAGATGTCATTTTTAGGGTTTTTTTTTTAATCCAGAGAGAAAGCCCAACAGAGTTTTGAAGGTAGTGCATTGCAGCAAGGCAGAACATGGTCAGCTCTTTCACCAGAAAAGCAAGGCTTTAACAATCAAGGCATCTTCAGAAGTACCTCTTCTATAGAACTTAATAGCTTCATGAAGGAAGGAGGCAAATCCAGAAGCAAACATGCCTTAGACATTAAGGATTTTTAAGGTTTATGCTCACACTTTAAATGAGGGATTTCATCACAAGTGTCATATGAGGACTAGCTCATTCACAGGAGGGCTGCAATACTGAAGCTTTTTCATGAATTGGTATAAAGTACATTAAAAACATTGTGGTTTCCTAGATTTTAGTATTCTTGATATGATCCTGGAAAAATGCATCATATTAAGGACAATAACACCCAGAAAACCCATCTCACAAAACCTGCCCTAATCCTATTTTTTCTTTCTGAGCAGAATGATGTTCCAATTTCATTTAGTCTTTTTTCATTTTCTTCTTGCCAGGCAAGATCAATACTTACTACCCAATTAATTAGCAAAAGAGTTTTGGTACTGATTGATATTTTCTTGCTTTCAGAATTGCCAATCCTTGGAATAATTTTTTTTGTTATCAAGGTAGGGCCTACATATGAGGCAATTGTGGGGATCTAGTGGGTCAGAAGTTTAAATAAAGATTATTTAGAGGTCTAAGCAGAACTCTAGTCAACTATAAAAGGGGTATACAAAGCTGTTTGGAAGACATAACAAATGTAAAGCCTCTCTTCAATTAATGGTCTAGGACATGGGTGTCAAACTCGCGCCGTTATGTTGCCATCACGTGATGTTTCACGAGGTTTTTTCCTTTGTGGAGCTGGGGTGGGTGTGGCCTGCGCGTGATGCATCCAGCCCATGGGCCGCCAGTTTGATACCCCTGGCCTAGGAGAATAAACAGGTTTTCTAAACATCACAATGGTGGTGGTTACATGATTCTGGAGAACCATCATTCCTGGGAGCAGGCATTGCAACAGAGAAGGCATATTTCCTGGTTCCCATAAAATGACATTGTTTAATGCAGTGTTTATTAAATGTTTTTCCCCTTCAGGATCCCTTTCCACTTTTAAAAGTTTCAGAGGACCCAAAAGAGATTTTTGTTTATATTGGTTATATTTATTGAAGCTGACCATATTAAAAATAAAAATTGACACACTGTTGCTACCACTTCATACAATTGATGGGATTTTAATATTGCTTTGTTTTTCAGCATAGGCTGGCAAACAATTTTAGTTTTGCAGACCCCCTGAAAGGACTACACTTTTAAGAAACATTGGTTTAATGGACAGGGCCCAAAGCACATCCTCTCTGCCTGATTATACCAAGCTAACTTTAAAGTTGATCATTAGTACCTTGAATTGCTCCTGCAAGCTGACTGGTAATGTTTGCAGCTTGTAAAGCAGTGAGGTAATAGGAGTATAATGCAACAATACCAGCACTACCTGTGCTGCCAGATTCTATACCAGCTGTAGCTCTAAGATGGTCTTCAACAGCAGGCTTACGTAGAGTGCATTACAGTAAGTTCTAATGGGGGTTGACCAGGACATGAAAGGTGTCCCAGTCCAGAAAAGGTCACAACTGTCATACTAACCTATATCTGTACAAAAGTCCCTCTTGACCACAGGTATTACCTGCTTTCTGAGCAGAAGGTTGCAGAGAGGTCCCGCAGAACAAACTCAAATAGGGAAGTGCAAACCAACTAAAAGTTGATGGAACATCTCAAGAACCAGGAGACCCAAATAAGCACAGTCACTTGATTTTGTCAGGATTGAACCTGTTCCTCTGCCTTAGGCACTCAGTAGGACTTTAGACATGTGACTCATCTGGCCAAGGGTCAAGATTTATGAAGGGGATATGAGGGTGATCTGGCTGTGACATCTATCTGTGTATCCCATTGATCATCAATATTAATTTTGTTGATCTGGCCGGTTATATAGCTGTACTCTTCTTTCACTGCTTTGCATGTATCTCTCTTGAAATTGCATGCTTGATAGGAGAGGACCATCCCAGATAAGAGTGCACTGATCTTCAGTCAAGGGTTTACAATAGCTGCATTCCCTGTTAGATTTATGAAGATATCTAGTGGTTTCATGTAGATATTAAACAGAAGACAACTAGAAAATGTACTGTTCTAAGAACAAAAGCCCAGATCTTTGATGATCTATAGAATCAGCCCTCTGTCCCCCTGTACTTAATCTCAAAATTAGTGTAAGACAAAATTTCTGCCTCATGAGGTTTGGGGCATTAAGCATGTATTTAAATGTCCCTGCAATATAGATTAATGTGAGACAAGGGTTTTATAGGTATACATAAGGTTTAGTAACTTGTTAACTAGAGGATTTCTTTATCACAGCTTTGCTGTCATAATTGCTACTCATGTAATCATTTTGGCACAATGAATAGCTGCACATAAATGTAACACATCAAACCTATGATAATATACGACTGTTTGCCTTCAGTATTTCCTCTCACCACAGGAGGGTGCATTTAGACCACCTATGTACTACATATAATGAATACTGAAAATAAATTACTCTAACATTTTCAACAAGTAATATGCATATTGTATAATGAAGTCCAAACTAACTATACACTGGTTTGGTACTGGGAACTGTCATTTATTTTCAGCAACAGCTTTTAAATCACACAATATTTTCAGAACAGCGCTGATTTTGTTTTCAGAATATCATTTAACATTAACATTACCAAGCTGGATGCAAAGAAGCTTACAGATCAAATATTGCCTCTATCAGTACTTTGAATTAGTATACATTTTGTTTGCATTTATTTATCCTATATTCCAAGAACTTAAGGTGGCTTAGATAGGTAAGCCCTTCATTTTGTCCCACAGCTGAATCCTATGAAGATGGTTGAATTAAAATTATTGGCACAGCCACATAGTGAATTTCTGTGACTTCGGTAGCTTTTGAAACTGGGGCTCTATAAACCTATTGTATAATTGGTGACTATTTAAATGTGCAGCCAGCTATATTCCAAGACGGGGAAGGTAAAGTTTAAATATGTATAAAATCCATTTTTAAGTCAAGCTAAAACTACTGGTGACATACATGATTGAATCTAGGCACTTTGTTGGCCATGATATGGAAGTGGGCTGCCACCACCATTCCCCAGGATGTTTTTGTTCTTTTTTTTGTTTAAATCCTCCCTGTTCTAATCTGCAGTTCAAGGATTTCTTGGTATGGTAGTCTCACCTGCATATAGTAAGAATTCTGCTTTCTACATAGACCAAGGCTGGCTTGCTAGTTTATGAATGCAATGTAAAGATTTAGGCAAAATAATAATCCCAATATTTTGTCAATCCCAAAACCTTTCCCCCCCCCCCCATGTGCGAACAACATAGGCTCCTCAGGGTTAATAGTGTAATACTGCCATGATATCCAGATAGGTAAAAGGTTAATGTATCCTTTTCTATATATAGATTTACCTGTTGAATTTGTCTGCCATGATTTGTGCATAGGTTTATCTGTTGAATTCCTGTCTGCCAGGAATTTACGCATCCGATAGTTTTTTTTTGTTATACAATACAGAAAAAGAAGGGGGGTCAGTCATCCCCCACCCCTATTTCCTCGGCTCGGATATCTGTACAACTCGAAGGTCTTGGCATACCCGAGAGGCCACATTGGTCCCGCTTAGCAACAGTAACTAAGGGCTGCGTAGGAAGGGATAGGGGTCGAAGAAGAAAGAACGTAGCGCATGCGCATATTCAGTGAAGCCTTGAGTCTGGAAACAGATTGAATTATCGGGCCTTTGGGTCAGGGATATTTCCTACCCATCCCTCCCGTGCTTCTGGAAGGAGGAGTGGAGAATGTAACAGTTATTGGAATATCCCATGCGCCTCTCTGCAGAGGAGAAGTCAGCCGTAGCCTGCAAACTGGGTGAGTCCATTGGGAACAGAGGGGGGAGGCATGAAAGGTTTAACTGTAGTGAGTATGCTAAATAAGGAGCTTCTATTTTTTTGCGGAGGGGCGTGGCTGCGGTCGCCCTCTTATGAAAGGGAGGGGTTAGGCAAAATACAGGTGTTCCAATTTTCCTGTTGTAAAATTTACGAGGAAAACTTTATTGCTCGTTTGCATCTGATAAGCTACTTGTGAATTCACTCGAAGGAAAAATAATATTTGCAGCAGATATAAAGCACTAAAACCCATCGTTTTCTCAATAATCCCTTTCAGAATAATCTTTTGAAGTAAGGGATCCTGTATAACAAAAGAGAGAATGCAAGGCAGAGAAGAGCAGGTAGCCAAGTGCTAACCAGTGATTGTTTAGGGACTTGTGCATCATACTAAACCACAATGTGTTTTAGCTTAAAGTGCAGTTGGGCATCCATCTATTGTGCTGTAATCAACAATCTTGTGGTTTTAGCCCTGTGTGATGTCAGTCTATGATTTTATAATAAAACCGTTTGCAATAATTGTTCTTTTTTCTTGTTACCTATCACAATTTTGCTCATAATTTAAAGAAGGCTCTGCACTGTAGTTTAAACATATGTGGAGAATATGGGGAGGGGAATGTAAAGTAGGAATGATTATGAAGATGTGAAGAGACGTTCCCTAACTGCTTATGTATATTTACCAAATTATATTTATTTTATATAGTGGAGGTGGTTGAGCGCCCTTTTATGCAGTAGTCGGAATTCACCTCTTGGATATTGAGGAGCATTTATTTCCCCATTTAAGCAAAAGGATCTCTCCCACTGTAGTCTGAAATTATTTTTCAGTCAACATTTGAACTTTTTTTCCTTTTAGGTGTCAGTTGCTAACAATATGCCTATCTTGGACCCGGAACAGCTGTTAATCAGGGAAATGAGAGAGGATGAAGCCCCCATTGTTTTGGAACTTCTGAAGGTGAGATGGAGGAGAAATGTGGATCCAGCTACATCAGCACCCCTCCTTTTCTTTTGAGAAGTTTCTGTGTGTTGATCCATGGTAAACATTTTTTCAGAAGATATCTTCAACAAGTTGATAACACTTGTGTTTGTGCTCTGAAAGTTTCATAGATTCAGCTGTTATACAAGACATAGGAGAAGTCTAATTGTATTTTCGTGTCTAGTCTTAGAGAGTCCCAAATCTGTCCAGAATATTTTCTGGAATTTTACAGTTACAAAGTTTAACAGCGTAAAAGTTTTCCTAAAAGACATCATGCCTGTTGTTTTTGACTTTTTCTTGTAACATGAAAGTAATAGGTAGGATTTTAATTAGTGGGAAATGATTTGTGACAATACGATCATGTGGTTTTGAATGCTAGGATAGAACCAAGAATATCCGAGTTCATATCGTTACTGTATCGTAAAGCTCACTAACTGATTTTGAACAGGGCCAGGTAAGAGTACGATGGCTATCTGAGACAAGTTTAGAAACAGTTATGTATGCCTGATAACTTCTCTGGCATTTGGGTTCCTCTAAACTGAGGAGTTTTTATGTTCTTCTATTTCTCTCCCATCAGGATGGATTCAAAGATACGGAAAATCGCTTGATACTTTATGTGCTGACACGGCCACTAGCCTTATTACTGATGGCAGTTGTGAGCAGTGGACTACGCTTCTTCCTGAACTCCTTTGTGGTGGCCCTTGTGCTGCCAGTACTCCTCACTGTAGTGGCTCTGAAACTTCTACTGTGGCGCTCACCAGACCTTAAACACTTGCATGCCTATTACAGTGCAAGCCATCGTGGGCTGTGGGTGGCTGTTTATGATGATGATGATGTGTGTGGCTGTGTGGCTTTGGAGCCTCTTGATAGAGAGCCTCACACTGCTGAGCTCAAGCGCTTGGCTGTCAGCCGATGGTACAGGCGCTCTGGTGTGGGTCGGTGCCTCCTTCATTTTCTAGAGGCACAGGCTCATGCACAGGGCTTCAAATTCCTGGTGGCCCAGGTCTCCGTGGTGGCTAAGGCTGCTATTGGTCTCTTTGAGAACACTGGCTATAGTGTGAGTGGTGGGCGCCCATGGTTGGGTTACACTGTTCAACAAGAGTTCATCAAAGAACTTTAGAACTGTATCTATAATTTGGTACCAAGCTGTTAGGCAAGATAGCATGTTTTTGAATGTTATTCTGAAACACAGTTTCAGAAACAGACTGCAGTTAAAACAAGGCATTCCAGGTTCTAAGCAGTAGTTACTATTAACATGGTTTCTGTTTAGAAAACAAAGTGTGGCTGCAAAAGCAGATCAGGATAGTTTGTGCCTTCTTCTTAGTCTGGTATAGCAATCAAACTCTGTCATTTGGGATTTCTGTTCGACATTATTCACTGATGTTGGAAAACAGGAAATGAGGCTCATTTCCTGTATCCTCTTTTGGGGTCAGAATAACTTTACATTTTATACAAAGGGAACAGCAAATTCTAACAATACAGAAAATTTGTGCACATGTGTGCTTGTATTTGTGTACATACATACACCCAGAGGATTGTGTGTGTGTGCACGCACACATATACACACACATCCACAAATTTTCTCAATGTATACACACACAAACATGCACAAATTTTCTCAATGTATGTATGTATGTATGTATATATATATATATATATATATATATATATATATATATATATATATATATATATATATATATATATATATATATATATATATATATATATATATATATATATATATATATATGTACACACACACACACACAGACACAAACCAACCCAGAGAGTATACCAAAAGTCAGGCCCCGTAGACAATTTTTTACATAAATTACATAAATTGTTCAACTTGGTTGCCTTTTTTTCTAAACCCTTTCTTACTTGTTTGATGCATGACTTTTGAACACTCCTAAATATAGTAACATTTTCCCTGGAGGGAAAAAAAACTGAAACATACATAGAGATTGGCTTATAGGGCCTGATGTTTGCAACACCCTTGCATTGTGAAAGACTATTTGAAATATAATAATTTTCAGATGTCCTTCTGTTATATGAAGTGCATTCATAGAGAAGTAATTCATGTTGCATATCCCTACTTCATCTAGTGTCTTTTGAAGATAAACCTGTGAATGGAATTTTATGGGTAGAAATATAACTGGACAAGGAACACAGTATCAGGCACAAAAAGGATTAAGAGAACACACATTTGAATAGTCTTTAAAAGCTTATTTTTTCTTAAAATGAGCTAATAAATGTTCTGGCATTCATGTGCATATAACATAGTTCAGTATCCAAATTAGCAAACAATCCAGACTCAGCTTGGTTCTACGGTGTCATTTTTCTAACAACAAAGCTGGGTTGACTAGCAACCTATTTAGGGCTCTTATTAGCCCAGACAGGAAGTTGATTTTAGAAATTCTTGCCTATATTCTGGTTCACAAATGTATCTTCCTCCAGATGTTTTAGCCAAAAGAATTCAAAAAATGAATGAATCATTGTCTATACCCAACTTCCATCATGCTGAACTAGATTTCCAAAGTCATTAGATGTACATTGCAAAAGAATTCAGTGGAACGGAAATTTTGTATGATCAACAAAAATGCTTTGTATATACATTTTCTTCCTTTTTTTTCTTGCTAGATTTTTTCCTGCAGATGCAGAGTCTGAGTTTTTCTGATCAATATTGATTTGTTGGTTTCAACAAGAATTGATCAACTGGCTTGCTGCCTGAGCATGACATCATGGGCTAAGGAAAATGACTGGTTCAAAATCACTAGGCCAGCTTTCATGCCTAAGGCAGAACTAGAATTCACAGTCTCCTGGTTTCTAATCTGGAGCTTTAACCATCAGCTCAAATTGATTCCCTGATTGTGTGTGTGTGTCTGTGTGTATTTGTACATAGACACTCAGTGAAATATTGTGACTGGGAGTGGAGGTGATGTCTTTTAATTTTAAATACCCAGTCATTAGGAACACAGTGTACAGAGATGTGTTACATCTGTGTGACAGCCAAGTTATTGGAAGCTGGGTTATAGTTGTTGGGACCAACATGTTCTGCCTTTATTACAGTAGTGACTTCAGGGGTGGCAATTTGTTTTTTGTAATAGGAGAAAAACATCAAACCTATTCACTGTGTTAGGAAACACTGCAGAGACCAAGAGAAAAGGTCAGGAATAAGAGTACTAGACATGGGTCCTTTGACTCAATATTTCTATATATGCAGCTCTGTGGTTTTCCCTTTATGCTCTGACCAGATGCTCTGTTCTCATTGGAATCTACTTTGTGCAGATGGAAATTTTGCCTTTTAAAAATATTGATAAACTCTTTAACTCTCACTAGTCCCCAACTCTCACCCCGTAAATCCATATGGGAGTTAGCAACAATTGTGGAATCTTCTGTTCATTATTTCTCATTCTATCTAGTTTGCTTTAATCGGTGCACTATCTTTGCAATGCTGGCCCTCACTATATTTTTGAAAAGGCTTGTCTGTATTTTTGATGGATATGAATAAAAGTCAGGTTTAATGTTGCAAAACTGATTTATGAATTACTGAGGGTTACTTGCTTACAAATTGCAACACATTACTTGCTTACATACTGATTCAGGATCAAGCACAAACAAAAATCTTAAAGGATAAATAGAAGTTGGATTCAGAGGCAAAGCTGAACATCTTTCTCTTTAAGCCTTAGTAGTAATGTAGTTTGTGAATATCCTATGCCAAATTTTGCCTTTACACACTGCATAGTCATCAAGCATTCTGAAATTGTCATGGAACCCCATCCCCCAGTGTTTTGCTGTTTTCTAATACAAGGCAATCCTTGACTTATGACTGTTCATTTAGTGACCATTCAAGTTTATGTCAGTACAGAAAAAAATCTGACAACCAGACCTTGCACTTTTAATGACTGCAGCATCCCTGAGTTCATGGGATCATGATTTGGGCACTTGGCAATCATCACACCATTTATGATGGTTATCCATTCCATGCTCACATGATCACCATTGGTGACCTTCCCAGTTGACTTTCAAAAGAATCAATGGAGAAGCCAGGAGGAAAGGTAACAAATCATAGTTATATAATATCCTGCTTAACAACCACTGTGATTTGCTTAACAACTGCAGCAAAAAAGGTAATAAAATCTTTTGGTCACATGATGCTTTGCTTAATGATTGCATCATTTAACAATTAATTTTACAGTTTCCATTGTTGTTATAAGTTGAGAGCTACCAGTGGTGAATAAGGCTTCTGGCTGAAAAGGATGGTTCACTATTTGACAGAACAGAAATGAACATGCCCATCTTAGGTATGATTGTGGGAAAGAGTCTTTCCCACCCCCAAAGAAAGAGAAGTAGGCTGAAAAGATGTAACATGGTTGTCCAAATAGAATTGTATACAAGGGAAAGCTATTTAATGTACTGCTACTACACAAGATATGGACTTTGTTAATGTGATAGGAACTTAGGGGCAAGATCCCAAGTTAGGTGTGTAAGAAAAGATATTCTCCTAACGGAAGAATGGGGAATGGAAGAAAGGAAGAATTTCCTTCAGCCATGACCATTTCGCATCTGAAAGTCTGAGGCCAACAACATTTGAAGAAGACAGGTTCTCCATCTTTATGTCATGATCAACTAGAGGGAGAAATCCTGATGATGATGGTAATTATGATTGTTCCAGTTCTGCTAACTTCTTTTTAGATCCTTGTAGGTTGACATTAGAGTGGAAACTAGATTTCAAAAATAATTATAACTTCATATATAATAATTTATAATTTCATTGAGAGACAAGCCATTTCATGGTTATCAGTAATGCAATCTGAAAAGTCATCAAGGACATTCTCTTAGATTTGAAAAGATTAAGCCAAGGCAGTTTTGTTTATTTAGAACTTTTCTCTGGCTTGGCAGCTATTCATAACGGTGAATGATGTACAATTTTGGCTCTGATTGCCTAGTACCGCATAAAAGCTTTCCATTTTATCCAGAAACACTTACCTCATATGTCCTGCAGCTGAAACTTTACTTTTAAAAACAAGATTCAAAGGAACAAGCTTAAGTTAATACTTATGTTGAGAATCCATGTCTATTTTCACCAATAAAATGCTGAAAGAACCTAGCAACAATACTGATTGTCTGAATTTTACTGGCCTCGTTTTTCTTTAACCATCTCTTCTTTTAGTCACCAGCCACTGTTCTAAATTAGCCTGGAACGTTGAACTATATAATGCTGTATTACCATGACTACCAGCTATTGGGCCAGAACTCTGGAATTGTTCCAATTGTTGGACATTTCAGTTATCGGTATGCTGCAAATTGGAGACAATGTGGATTTTAGAGAAGACCCAAAACATTATTAACCCAATTAACAGGCATTCATTATGTTTGAAGTAAAATGTTGATTTACTAAGAAATATGTGTTGAAACAGAGAGTTCCTTTGTCTTAGATGTCGACACTCATTTCAATAATAATAAGCCAGGTGATGGACAGAGACAAGAATTGTTTGAGGAAGGTTCTTCCCATTTGTCATAGAGGTGAAAAGGGGTGCAAAGAGATGATTTGATTTCCACTATCTATGTGTACTTATTTTAAAGGTGGCAAGCTAAGGAAATTCCTAAGTGCCCAATGGTAATAGTTATAAAATTAGATAATGAAAGTCAGTTTATATGGACAGAGCAGACTGTATAACTGTCCGGCCTCCTTTCCCACCAATTTGTAGCAAAAAAGAAAGGGGAAAGTTAATTTTAATTCTTAATTGAACTCAATCTGTACTTCCTATTGTTTATCTTATGGGGACAAAAATATTTAATATATCATTAATTATTAGGTACTTATCATAGGTCATTTGTGTCATATACAGTTTGATCTTCTTGCACTACCTTGTGATCTTGATCTATGTATTAAATAATTTTCCCTCCACAAAGAAGCCCTGGATGATGTACTGTATGCAATAATAAAAAATACAATTAAAAAGAAACACAATTTTATAAAATAGCAATAGCAATAGCACTTAGATGTATATATCGCTCCATAGAGTTTTTTACAGCACTCTATGAGCAGTTTACAATGTCAGCATATTGCCCCTAACAATCTGGGTCTTTTTTTTACCAACCTTAGAAGGATGGAAGGCTGAGTCAACCTTGAGCCCACCAGGATCGAACTCTAGACTGTGGACAGAGCCTGCAATACTGCATTCTAAGCATTGCACCACCAGGTCTCCTTATAAGAGACAAACATTATGAAACCAATCATTAAATAAAAAATGAGTTAAAATGTAAAAAAAAAGGTATAGGAAAAATGTACAGGTAATCCTAGATTTATGACCACAATTGAGACTGGAAAACTCATCATTAATTAATGTGGTAATTAAATGAGACATCATATAATTGCAGTTTATAACTTTCCCTGCTGGCTTTCCCATTGACTTTACTTATTAGAAGCTGGCTGGGAAGGATGCAAATGACAATTGCATGACTCCAGAACACTACATGGAAAAAGCATTATATCCCACTGTTAAAAACACAACGCTGTGAGAAATGATGAGTGGACATCTTGGAAAGATTGTGTCTATTTCTGGCCAGGATCCACATATAAAAGTGAATTGGAAGCTGTGTTTCAGGACAAATGATGGTTTTAAAAAATGTTTGAAAGGAGCAAACTATGCACATTAGTATAATTGCTACATAATCAACATGAATTTTAAAGTTTTCCATTGACAGATACAGCAACCCAGCTTAGGTCTCTGTTAAGTGGCTCTCTTGAAATGTCTCAGATGTGGCTCTCACATCAGGCTTAGTCTTGTGGGAATTTCTCCTCCTTGGTCTGGTTCTCTTCTTCCCAGGCTGCAGATTGGAAGTTACATGACCCAGGGCAAAGCAGGGGTGTTTCCTACTTTCCTTTTTGCCTGGCTGACTCACACCCTGGGTCTTCTGTCTTTATTGCTTCTGATTTGCCTTTGCAATCAGGCAACTCACCGATCCTACCATTCACACCATGCAGTCCTCCTTGTCCTTTCTGGGTAAGTAGTGTCTCCTTTATTACTGCTACCCTTATTTTCCTTGGGGAGCAAACTGGCCCTTTGGGAGTAGTTTAATATTTCTGCCAGCAAGCCTGTGATTCCCATCAGAGTTATGGGAAAGAATGCACTAGTGGAGATGTGGTTGCATGGGTTTGATCCACTGCTGTAGGAGGAAATGACATTCTGTGGCAGTAACAGAGATGAATCCTCATGGATCAATGCAAAAGTGTCATCAAGATTTCAGTCAGGAAATACCGGTACATACAATATTTTTATTTTAGGTCACAGTACTTTCATCTATATTCTAGCCTCAAGTGAACATTGCTGAAGACTTCTGCTGCTACATTTTGCATTCATTTATTCTACAATAGCTGTTTTAGGTTTGTGAGGTTAACGAGTTAATATAAATTGATTCTGATTTATTTTAAACACAGATCACTTAATAGACTTGGCTGTACTTAATGTATTTTAAAGCTGTTTTGCAACAGTTTAGAAAGTAGATTACATGACGAGAGGATGGAAGAAAAATTACATTTTTGGTCCATTTAGTTATTTATGCATAAGAATATCCCCCCTCCTTGCAATTTTGATTCTAGAAATCCAGAGGAAAGGATTAAAATATTAAGAGCTCACAGACACCTACAGTAAGTAAATTTTAACATAAATGTTCCTGCCATCTCCTCAGATTGCAAAAGATGGACAGAAATCCATTATGTACTTGTTCTTTGATTTACAATTGAGTCCAAAATTTGTGTTGCTAAGTAAGAAAGTTACCGTAAGTGAATTTTGTCCCATTTTACCATTTTTCTTGCCACAGCTGTTAAGTGAATCACTTCAGTTGTTAAGTTAGTATGGTAACATGTCTGTTAAGTGAATCTGGCTTCCCCATTGATTTTGCATGTCAGAAGTTTGCAAAAGGTGATCATGTGAGTCTAGGATACTGTAACCATCATAAATACATGCCAGTTGCCAAGCATCTGAATTTTGATCAGGTGATCACAGGAACGCTACAATGGTTGTATATATGAAAACAGTTATAAGTCACTTTTTAAATTGCCATTGTAACTTCAAATGGTTACTAAATGAATGGTTGTAAGTAGAGGATTACCTGTACATAAAGGAGAACATACATACATAGATAGTTGTGTTGCATTTTCTTTTTAAAATATCCAATCATCTTAAATCTTCTATTTGAAAAAGGACAATATGCAGCTTTTGCAGATCTGTCTCATCTATTGAGACAATAAAGTTTTACAGGTAGTTTCAACTTACAGCCATAATGGAGCCTGCCCATTATGGTCATAAGTCCTGATGGTCATAAAGTGGGCTCTTACAGGTCCATCTGATTTTACTATCTTTTTTGCAGCAGTTAAGTGAATCATCTTGATCATTAAATATGGTTGTTAAGTGAATCCCATTTTTTCTAATGGGTGTTTTTACCAAAAACTGGAAGTAAACCTCGACTTTTGGAAAATTGTAAATTATAGCCATGTGACCATGGGACACTCCAAATGGCTGTAAATATAGGCCTATCACTGAGCGCACCAAATGTAATCATGTGTCCTTGGGAGAACAGCCTTCAGAACTTCAGAACAGGTTTGTAAGTACCTTTTGGGGACTCCATTGTAACATCACACAGTCGCTAAACAATCAGTTGTAAGTCAAGAGCCACCTATTTTTTTTTCTGGTTCCATTTTGTGCTGATACTTCAGAAAATGTTCTTCATTATCATGGCTGGATACTTCAAGCTCATTGCTTCAAGTTCTGAATCAGCTTCTTTTGCAGGATTGATGTGATAGAACCATGACTGATAGTGGCTAGAATTGAAATTGGTTTAATTCAAACTCAATTTCATTGAGGGCCACATCAGGGTTGTGTTTGATCTCGGGGGGAGGGGAGTTGGCATGGTCAGGGTGGGCGTGGCCAGCTCGACATCCTGCAGCCCTCTGCCAGCAAAACCACCTCCTGCAGCCCTCTGCCTACAGCCCTCTTGTTGGCAGAGGCACATGGTCCTTTGCTATTTCCAGGGTGGCCCCGCAGGCCAATTCTAAGCACTCCACAGGCCTGAACTAAGGGTACCAGGTCTGCAGAGACATAACAAAGAAAACCGTTGTATTGTGAGTTTACATTTGGAACGGTGAGGAAGAGAATATGAAGAACATGTTGAATTGGACTATGTGGTTATCAGCCATTGAATGAAAGACTTACTTAGAATAACTTTATTGTCACTGAATGTACACTAATCGGCATACATTAAAATGAAATTTTGTTGCATATAGCTCTCAAAGGGTCACCATCTCCAGTACACATTACATAAACATGACAAAATAAATAAATAAATACAAAATTATGCATATATCCACATATATTATAAGACATGGAGAAACAACACAGTCTAGTTCGGATGTATACATGCATAGTAGAACCTCTGGTAATGACCATAATTCATTCCATAACTTTGGTCGCAACCCAATTTGGTTGTGACCCAAACCTAATTTTGGAAATTTGGTACTTAACAAAAAAAATGGTGTGGAAGGGGAAATCGGCCGCGGGAAAAAAATTGTGACTTTTTTGGTCGGAACCTGATTTGGTTGTGGTCAGAAGTGTTCATGACCATAGGTTCTACTGTACATGGCAAGAAAAATGAATCTCGCGAGTTTACCAGACGGATGCACAGGGAACAAATCTGTTACAGAATCTGGTAGCCTTTCTAGAAATACTTCAAAACCTTTTCCCAGAGGGGAACAACAGAAATACTGTAGACCATGAAGTGGGTGTGTGGGGTCTCTAACAATGCTTTGAGCTCTAAGCACATAGCTCTTATAAGTAGTATCCTAAATAACAGGAAGTAAGCTTCCTATAATCTTCTTGGCTGTCCTTACCACTCTCTGTATGGACTTTCTATCTGAGGCACTGCAGTCACCAACCAAACTGTGATGCAATTTGTTAAAACACTCTCAAGTGTGCCTCTGTAAAAAGTGGCCAGGACAGAAAGAGAAAGATGTGTTCTGCAACTGATACATTTATTCTAAGCCAAACTTTGAGTTGCCACAGGAAGAAAATAAACCCTGGGATCTAAAATAGATACAGGACTGCCCTAGAGTAGTTCTCTCTGAAGCAATGGGGGCATATTTTCAGAAGCTTCATAGAGTAGTTAAATCTTAACCTCAATACTGGCAACTCAATATATGTAATGTATGGAAAAATAGCAAATGGTCTGATCCAATGTCAACCATAATACCTAGCATATACCACTCTGTCAACATCCATTATCTAAGTTGGATTCCTTATCTGCATAATGGTATACTGAGCCCTAGTTATTTCATGAACTGACGAAATTATCAGAAGACAATGCCATGAAGTTTCTAATGTGTCCTAGTATACTATATGTTTTTATGCAGAATAGTTTCCTGGAAATCAGACTTGTTTAGTATAAAATGCCAAATACTTAAGTATTGATGACGATATAATTTGTAAGAAAAAAAATTAACAAGCTAGATAGAAAAAAGAAATATTGTCTGAATTCATATTTGATACAAGATCAAGCAAATTCAGTATTATGGCTTAGTATTATAAACTCAGCCATTGTGTCTTACAGACAGACACTATGGTTTGTTATTCAATAAACAATTGTTAAGCAAGCTGTGTCTTTAGATATGCAAATTAAATCAGTACCAGAGAAGCATTGCCTTAGAAGATACTGTCTTGGAAATTACAAGAGTTATTAATATAATATTTATTGTATACCAAACCTGTAAGCTAAGGTCGCAAGTTGAAAAAATGTGTAGTAACAATAGCGTACAACTTCCATGCACTTGCCAAGAATATTGCATAAGTGTATCAATAAAATCACTACATGAGCTTGATTTGAAAGAATCTTTTCATCTGATGTTATTTGCAACTGCTTCTATATCTCAAAAATAGATTCTCTCCCCCCCCCCCCGCCCCCTGAATGTCTAAGGCTTGAAAATATTGCATTCATCTAAATAAAATCCAGAATGTAAGGAGTACCGGCTTTCATTCCTGTCTTGCTTTGTTTTTGCAGTTGTCTTCTTGAAACTTCATGTCACAGGTAAATCCAATTAAAACTTGACTACCTTGATCTTTGCCCTGATCAATTTGAGATTGATGATCTATAATCTATAGTCACCACCATATTTATATTCAAGTTTTCCCCCCCCAAATATGGATGTTTACACTATTATATTGGTGCCATCCACAAGAGGGCAATATCAGCAAATTCAAGGGAACCTTAGATTTTTCAGTAATACAGACAATTAGTTGGGAAAGCCCCAGAAAAATTGGCAGCTAAAGCACCAAATTTGTTTGTGGTGATGGAACAAGACCCTCTTTTGTTGCACTTCTTTATCTTGCATTTTACATGTAAACTAGAATGGAATAGACCTGTTCACTGTATGTTGTGCTCTTGTCAGAATGTTTCCAGATAAACTAATCAAATGATGGGTTGACTGTGCAATGAAATAAAGGACATGATTTGCATTTTTTATACTGTGCTCTCCATGATGTTGCTCAAGAATAGCAATATCACAAATTATGTCATTTTTTATTTTTATTACTAGTGTACTATGTGCCATGAAGAAAAAATAATAATTGCTTTTATCTATTGATTCTGGTTTTGAAATCATGTAAAGCAAATAACTGAATGATAAAAACTGATTTATATAAGTTCAAGAGAAAAGATTTCAGTATATTCAGGGTATCTTGTTTAAAGTGAAGAGAGAAAACTTTGTGTGCCCCTGTGGATCTCTCTCTCTCCAGGCGCTTTCCAGATACGTTTATCTGGAGGTCCTAACCTTTGTGTGGGACGGGTGGAGGTTCTCCACAAAGATGAATGGGGGACCGTGTGTGATGATGATTGGGACCTGCGTGATGTTGCTGTTGTGTGCCGAGAACTAAACTGTGGGGAAGCCCTTTCAGCACCTCATGGAGCCTGGTTTGGTGAAGGAGTTGGTTCTATCTGGCTCAATGAAGTACACTGTGCAGGTACTGAGAGGCACCTGCTTTCCTGCCATCACCGTGGCTTTCGCAAGCATATCTGCACCCATGAGGAAGATGCCAGTGCCATCTGCTCAGGTAGAGCTCTTGTTACTGTCAACTGTTTTCACAAGATGGTTGTTTAAGAACATTAGAAGTAATTTATTGTGTAGAAGTGATTTATCTTGGTGCTCTCTGAGTTTGGTTGTTTGGTGGCAGATGTTTCATTACCCAATTAGATAATATCATCGGTATGAGTAAGTATGGGGTTTACTTTCTGCTTGTATACAGCAGTTGCCCTGCCATTTTTGGTGGGATTGTGCTTTTCTCCTTAGTAGCTCCCTGATTTAGGTATTGTTTTCAGCTTGATATATTGTATTAAATAATTATTAAATGTGAAATGTGAAAATTAATGTCATGATCGAAACCTATCCATAAAACAGGGAGTGAGTACAAAGCACATTTATTTATTTATATTTTAGAAGATTACCCA
Organism: Diadophis punctatus similis; assembly: GCA_023053685.1. Classification (NCBI taxonomy): domain Eukaryota; kingdom Metazoa; phylum Chordata; class Lepidosauria; order Squamata; family Dipsadidae; genus Diadophis; species Diadophis punctatus. The sequence goes on from JALIGW010000009.1 coordinate 1,396,567, forward strand.
ACTAACAATGACTCAACACAATTCTCACCGTTACCTAAATCCCACCCTGAAAAACTGAGAGTAGGAAACTGTGCCTGAAGCAATAAGATTTTTCATCATATTTCTTTAAAAGCAACTTTTGTTCCAGGTCCAACTGTTTAGACCAGGGGTTGGCAACCCACGGCTCGGAGCTGCATGCGGCTCTTTGGGCCCTCTGCTGTAGATTCCTGTCCCATCACTGGTTGGCCCTGCCCCTCGCTGCTTTTAGTTTTTTGGATATTTTTGGAAATCCGGGCTGAGGAACGATCGCCAGCTGTGGCCATGACTTCCCTTCGGGCGATCCTTCTCCTCCCCTCCTCCCCTCGTGACCCTCTGGCCAGCTGTGGCTGAGACGGGAGCATGTGCAAGCATGGGGAGACTCTCCTCAAGTGAGCACCAAAGCACAGGAAAGGCATGCACAGGGCAGGCAGCCACTCGCTTAGGGAGGGTCTCCCCACATGTGCACATGCTCCCGGCTCAGCCACAGCTGGGCAGGGTGTCACAAGAGGGGGAGGAGGAGGGTCGCCGGAGAGTGCAGGAGCGAAGCGCCCCTGTAGCTGCCTTCACTGCATGTAAGGCAGCCTTCACTTCCTGCCACTTTGGGCTGGAGTTCACACCCTCCATGCCCACCCAGGCTTTGTGGCTCCTGGTGTTTTGTTTTCTCTGGGAAATGGGCCCAAGTGGCTGTTTGAGTGTTTAAGGTTGCCAACTCCTGGTTTAGACACAGGAAACATTTTCTATATCCTACAAAAGTAACAACTGCATGTCAGGTCTTGACACTACAAATATTTTTACACTTTTTTTTTTACAGAGATCCAAATGTTTGCTTCTCCACACAGCTGGCTATACCAGTTGAATTGATTATCGCACAGTGATATCCTCTATGCAGTCTTACTTAGAGTAGCTACCAAATCTGTTTCAAGTACATATCAGTATTTGAGAAACAGACAAATGTTTAAGTTACAACAAAAGCTTTTTGGGGACAATTGGAGTCTTTTCACTATTAGCTTTAATATAGGGACATTCCTGGCATCTAAATTTAATGGAGAAGTTCACCTTTTCCTCTGTCCTCACCTTGAAGCTTAACTAATAAATAATTGACCAAATCCTCTTTCAAAGTTGAGCTTTTTACATTACTAAGTGTGACCTGATGTAATGAGTGGGATGCAATATTAGCCCCTCAAACATCCATTAGTGTCCCCCCCCAAAATCTGCAGGACTGCTTCTTGTTGAGGTATCTACCCATCTCACCAAATGCTCTAAGACATCCTCCAAGTTCCTTCCCTTAAGTATATCCACATTGTGGGTCCTCAAAAGCATGCTTTTCCATTGTAACCCTTCCCCTATGGAATGCCTCCCCCTGGTGACCCTTTTAATTTTCAGTTTAAGACCTGGCTTCCCCCCCCCCATGTGCTGGAATGGGGAGAGATCAAAGTGACAATTACTGTATTTCCTTCAGGGTGGGGTGGTGGGGTATGGTTTTTGTTTTAATTGTATATATAGCTTTTATTGTTGGGTATAAGCCATCTTGGCCAGTTTTGTACAATGATTAAGGCATCAGGCTAGAAACCATGAATTCTATCTCCATCTTAGGTAAGAAGCCACCAGGATGACCTTGCACCAATTACTTTTTCTCAGCCCCAGGCAATGGCAAATCATTTCTGAAAACTTTGCCAAAGAAACTCCAGGGATTTGTCCAGGCAGTCTCCCAGAATCCGATACAATTGAACAGGAAAAGGGGGAAAAAGCTGTTTTTAAGATGGGGAAGCTATACTAATGTTTTAAATAAATCAATACATACAGATCTGAGTTTTATAGCTTTCTGTGCCTTCTGGAGCAATGAAACCTACATTCCTTCCCACTTGTCTTTACACAGAACAACGCTTCCCTCTTTTTACTGCCATTCCTGCCCACACACCTTTCAAGAAGGGCAAAATGGAGGCAGTAACAACCACAAGGCCACTTGTATCACCTACACCTACTGAGGGTGAGTTCAATTATAAAATTCACACTTCCATTGTTTGCACAGAAATGGTCAATCTCCAGAATAGGATTAAAAGTCACTGGGGAGATGGGAGAACCCTGCCTCCATTTTATATAACTGATTTTGATCTGAATCATTTACCTTAAAAATAATATGTAAATTTAATATTTTGGGGCAAGTAAGGAGGAGAGGCAGTTCCAAACCTCATGATTTAAAATAATTTTATATAGTAAACAAGCAAAACAAAAGATCTGGATATGATTTAGAGAAAAATATTTTTCCCTTAAGAAAAAGATACTCTAATTTATGGATGTGTAGTCTTCAAGCTTAAAGTAAGGAAAATTCAAGCTTAATGGATGGGAGATGTTATCTTTATTTTTAGAACACTGTATATAGCAAATTTATCTTCATATGTACTTTGGGCTCTTCCACAATCTGCCTTAAATCCCTTCTTTCTCTCTCCAGAAACCCTAAGACTTGTGGGTGGCAGAAATCAGTGTTCTGGCCGGCTAGAGATATTTCATGAAGGGCAGTGGGGGACAATATGTGATGACATGTGGGACCTTCTGGATGTTACTGTCATATGCCGAGAACTGGAATGTGGGGAGGCTCTGGCAGCACCAGGTGGTGCTTTCTTTGGTGAGGGGAATGGTGTCATCTGGCTGGATGATGTGCAGTGCCAAGGAGAAGAGTCAAAGTTGGTAGACTGCCACATCAGTCCCTGGGGGACAAACAACTGCCGACATAGTGAAGATGCTGGGGCTGTGTGTTCAGGTGAGAATGATAAGACACATATAACAATTACCTATACTTCCCAGGACATATTCCAAACCAGGTCTTGGAGGGGAGCACTATAGGACAAAGAACTAGGAATTTCTAACATAGTCGTTAACACTCTGGCACCTTCCAGAGATGTTGAGATAGCAACTCCCAAAATCCTAGCAGGCATGGTTAAAGAGACTGTGATGGTGTGTAATTCATAGAGTTGTGTTCTAATATATGTGAATGATAGGAAATGGGAGAAGATTGCTTAGCATTTCACCAATTTTCCCCAGGATTATTTTGGAGAAAATCCATTGTATCAAGCTAATAAAAATTTCTAGTTCAAGTTGCCACCTGTATATTCAGCCCTTACAAAGACAATACATTTATATAAGACTATTTTTGCTCTGAAGAATTGTGACATTACTACTGTGGCATACGCTCTGTCATTTATTGACTTCTTTTCCAACAGGTGCAATGTCCCTTGCCATGATAGAAGAGCATACAGCCATGCTTACAAAGACTTTAGCTCCTCAGAGATCCTGGTCTGTGACACCAAATCAAATTCCACATCCTATTCAGTTTACAAGAAACCAGGAAGAAACTTTCACTAGTCAAGAACCCACAGATGATATTCCCAAAGGAGGTCTTTCAGAAAGTGGTGAGTAAGAAGGAGAAATGGGTGACTACTTTCTTTATGAAAACCCAGATCAGTCTTCTCCAACCTACTGATATGTAGAAACATATTGCCTTTGGTTACACTACCTGGAAACTCTTCCAAGTTAAAGTCTCAGCCTAAGACATTAAGTTAGGAAAGGATGCAATAAACCATCCAGGAGCAGTTTTTGTTATATATGTGGGATGTATCCATTTTAGTATCTGTGAAAGCAAAAGGGGAGAGAAAGCGGCTTAAATATTATATTATATAAACTAGCATACCCGGCCACGCGTTGCTGTGGGTCAGTCTGCTTAAATGGGAAAGAAAAAAAAGAGAAAGCGCATGTTTCTAATATGTGTAATGTCACAATGCTTGTGGGTATACAATGCTTGTGAGTATACAATATTTTTTGTTGTTCCATTGTCTGTGCAGATATAGAGATTGTCTGGTTTGCCGACTCTAGAACACACAACATATAATTGTCCATGTGAGAAGCAATCTGTGTCTAGATCTAAACCACACAATTCTAAAGATTGGCCTTGAGCTTTGTTGATGGTGATTGCGAACGCCAATCTAATTGGAAATTGCAATCTCTTAAATTGAAATGGCATATCCGTTGGAATCATAGGAATGCGAGGAATGATGACATCTTCACCTTTGAAAGGTCCTGTCAAGATTGTTGCTTCTACGATGTTGTTCATTAACTTTTTTACTGCAAGCCGCGTGCCGTTGCAAAGCTTTGGCTGGTTGATATTTCGCAACATGATAATTGGCACGCTGATTTTCAATTGCAGTATGTGCGGCAGCATCCCTGGCAGATTGAGTGAATTCAAAAATTCTGTTAGATAATTAACTGCTTCATCTGCTTCCACAACAGTGTCGATGGACTTGTATGTGACTGCCTCGCTTTGAATGTTAGAGTGAATAATATTGTTAAGTTTGTAGACATCTTTGTTCTTGGGTGCAAGAAGAGCTCGTTCACTCAGCCACTGTAATTGTTCAATTATTTCATTTAGTTTTAATTATACAATTCAGACAACCTTATGCTCATTAACATATTAGAATTATGGTTAACGTTGATGTCAATTTTTCTCCCCTTTATTTTTGGAGGTTTAAATTGTGTTTAAATCTCTGCTATCTTATCCCTTTGTTTCTCTGAGGTACTTGCCAGGGTCACGCAATGGGGGGTGGTCAGCCTCCTCTCAGCAGGCATGTCATGGTGGGTGGTATTATTCAGGCAACCTTATGCTCATTAACATCTCAGAATTATGGTTAACATTGATGTTAATTTTATTTTTGGAGGTTTAAATTGTGTTTAAATCTCTGCTATCTTATCCCTTTATTTCTCTGAGGTACTTGCCAGGGTCACGCGATGGGGGGTGGTGGTCAGCCTCCTCTCAGCAAGCCTCTGCTATTCTATTCCCTTATTTTCCTCAGCTTGGCTCAGAAACGTTGGAAGGGAATAGTTAATTAGTACAGCGTGTGTCCAGCAGAGGGCGCTGGTTTTCAACAAAATCATGTTTTACCTGTTTTTCAAGAAAATCATGTTTTTACCTGTCACAGGTATGACCTTTATATAATATAGGTATATAAAAACACTCTCGTATTCGAATGCAACATTGTGTCAAAATTTCAAAGCAACCGGTGAAGTACTTTCAGAGATCTTAGATCATTCCCAAACGAACAGTTACATTTTTATTTATATAGATATAATGCATTTTACATCCTTCTTCATATGCCTCAAGAGAAAGTATATTTAAACTCAGGGTCTCTCAAATGGGGAGGTGGTGTCATTAAACCAAGGTAAACCCATTTCCCCATTTCCCACCATTGCAAATTTCCACAACACTGTCATAAGGTTTGTGCAATCATGCTTTAGTCAGCCAATTTAGGGTAAGAGGTATCCCATTTACCCAAAAAGTGTACTGAAGTAGTAGGTAGTGCTCAGTGGCAATAGTTCTGTAACATGGAGAGATGCTATTGTACTTTGTTTAATGATCTACTGGCTTATCTGGAAAAGCATTGACTTACTATTCACATTTGAAGTGAAACTCTACCAGAACTATACTTTTGAATCTTATTGACCAGTCCTGTTGGTGTTCTACAGGTTTTTGTAGCTGAGGAAAACTAGATAAAAAGGAAATAGAATGCGGCCTCTCTATTCCTTCAATAATTCAAGCCCAAGTCCACATGGATACCAGAAAGTTTGTACTGTCTTCCTAATTCTGTTCACATATCTGACTAGATCTGTATCTTGTTGGTAAGAAAAGGCTATCAATTTTCTTAGGAAATGTTGGATTTTTAAAATTATCTCATAGGAAGATAATTCCTAGTTCCTGTCTCTGGAAGGAAACAAATCATGTAAGGAAGATTTTGTACTCTATTCAGGGAAACCAATGATGGCCCTAGCATATCACATTTAGTTTGGTCCTAAATACTCAGTGTGTTCTTTCTCAACTGCTCCAGAAAACATGGATTAAAATGGATTTGTACTCGGATTTCATAGAATGGTTCCAGCCAAATGTGCTTGTATGTCTGAAGAACAGAATCTTCTAATTAGAGATATGAAGTAAAGATGTGGATATGTTTTCTCATTATGTTTAATCCACTAGGAAACAGAACAGGGAAAGTGGGTGGACATTGGCTGAAACAATCATAAATAATTTATATCCAAAGAATGGTAAATAAAGCATTGCATACATTTCATTTTCTTCAAATTTCTACCTATTCTCCCATTGCTTCAAACATTACATATTTTTCTCTGATGTAAGTAAATACACCAATGAGAAATCATGTTCTCCAAGGCAACAATTTTTATGGAAGACATTTAATTCTGTTTAACCATTTTCTACTTGTATCTCAGGCCAGCAGCAGCTGCGGCTTGTAGATGGCCCTGAATCCTGTGCTGGACGGGTAGAGGTGTTGTACAAAGGCCAGTGGGGCACAGTGTGTGATGATGGCTGGGACTTGATGGACGCAGCTGTTGTATGCCGTGAGTTGGACTGTGGAGCTCCACTTTTCAGTCTGGGCAATGCTCGATATGGACCAGGATCTGGACCTATCTGGTTGGATGATGTCAACTGCACTGGGAGAGAGTTTACTATAAAGAGCTGTCATTCTAAGCCTTGGGGGAAGCATAACTGCAATCATCATGAAGATGCTTCTGTCATCTGCACAGGTGAGGAACTTTCCTATTTCTATCCAAGCATGTTTAATGGGAACATCTCCCTGGCTTTTGAGAATGGTCAGAAATAACTAGTGTTATGGGGAAAGAACAGTGGCAAATCTGACATTAGTAATCATTTTCTGATTTTAGGTAGATGGAAACGTCTGTTGTTCCAAAACCCAATTGGTAGTTCAAAGGCAACTGAACTACCAATCTCTATCACACCTGAGCCAGTATCTCCAAACAATTCAGAACTCCAAAATGTGATGGATGTAGCAGAGATTACCACAAACACTCAGGAATTTCCAGATGAGTCAAACATAAAGTCTCTCAATCAATGGTACACCGAGGATCCTTTTTTAAAAACACCAACTGTCAAAATTGAACAGGAAAAGAAGACAAAGCCAATAAATCCTTCAGGTATTGTTGAATCAACACTTAGTCCAAATATATTGCAGCATATGCAGGAAAAAAATTCATACAACTTCCCTAAAACAAGATTGTCCACACGGAAAAAAGAGTCAATTTCTTCCACAGAAAATTTTCAGCCATCCTCCATCACATGGTATACAGAATCTAAAAGAGTAAAGTCAACAACTCCTGGATCCATAGATAAAACAATATATAATTCAGAGAACTCACAGCATGTTCAAGAGATGGAACCAGCTATTTCTTCAAAGATCATGTCATCATTTCAAAAAAGGAAGGAAATGCCCATTTCACAATTCATAGAATTTAAATCATTATCCATGTGGGACAGAGAAAGGCCATCAGGAGAAGGACCACCTCCATTTGCACAATCGTTTAACTCTGCTCCTGAGAGAGTGCCTTCCATCTATTGGGATAGCAATTCTGAAGTGTCTCCAGTTACAAAGAACATAGAATCCAATGATGTCTTCAATGAAAATCAGGATATTACCACTGCCACATGGATTCAGGCACCTGAGAAAGTCATAAGCGCATCTGATATGAGGAATGAATTGTTTGAATTCTCAAAAAGTTTGGAAGTCACAAAAGAGGTGGAACTGCCTATAACCACAAAGAATTTGCAACCTGAAAAGCACATTGAAATAACCACTGCCAAAGTCATAGATTATGAAGAGAAATCAAATCAAGAAAAACAAGAGGAATCAAATACAGATCCCCATCCTGTGGAATCCTCAGGTGAGTAACAGTCCCAAAGCAAGGCCCAAGATTGGATGTGCTTTGGATAATGAATCTCTATCTGGTTCAGTAGTGGGTTGTAAATCCTGTCGCTACCGGTTCGCTCGTGCGCATGTGCAGAAGCGTCCCAGGTGGGTGGACGGAGACCACTGATCTGGTTCCCTTTTAGCATTGGTAATTCTATCTTTGTCTTTCTTGCTCCCAGAAAAGAAGGGTATGTAGTTTGGAGAAGGGGAACAGTAGTGGTTAGAGAAAGGGAAATATACCATATTTTTCGGAGTATAAGACACACCGGAGTATAAGACGCACCTTAGTTTTTGGGGAGGAAAATAGGGAGAAACAATCTGCCTACCAGGTATTCATCTGGCTAGCATCCTTAGTCTTGTCAGCTTCAGCACATTATTTTATCCCCTGGTTAGGACTTAAAAAAACCTTCTTCTGAGAGAGTAACAATGAAAGAGCCTGCAAGCCAGTAAGAGCTGGGAAGATTGTTAGCACCTGGTTAGGGCTAAAAAAAAACTTATTCGGAGCAGCTTCAGCACATTATTTTATCTCCTGGTTAGGACTTAAAAAAACCTTCTTCTGAGAGAATAACAATGAAAGAGCCTGCAAGCCAGTAAGAGCTGGGAAGATCGTTAGCACCTGGTTAGGGCTAGAAAAAAACTTCTTTGGAGCAAGTAGAGCAATGAAAAAAAAAACCTGCAAAGACTTAGGGCTGGAAAAACATTCTTCTGAGAGAGTAACAATAAAAGAGCCTGCAAGCCGGTAAGAGCTGGGAAGATTGTTAGCACCTGGTTAGGGCTAGAAAGCAACTTCTTTGGAGCAAGTAGACCAATGAAAAAAAATCCTGCAAAGACTTAGGGCTGGAAAAACATTCTTTGGAGAGAGTAACAATGAAAAAGCCTGCAAGGTAAGAGCTGGGAAGATCTGTTAGCACCTAGTTAGGGCTGGAAAAAAGCTACATTCGAAGTATAAGACGCACCCAAATTTTCAGCCACTTTTAGGGAGGAAAAAGGTGCGTCTTATACTCCAAAAATATGGTAGTTTCATTTTTCTCCTGGAGCAAAATGCCAGGAAATCAATAGCAGACATCTAGATGGGGCAGCTCCTTCTTTCTGTTAGTCTCTTTATCTTCCTGAAGGAAAAGGCAGATTTACTTACTTACTTACTTACTTACTTACTTACTTACTTACTTACTTACTTACTTACTTACTTACTTATTTATTCCGTATTCATTCATTAAATTTATATGCTGCCCATCTCACTGACAAGTGACTCAGGCTGGCTAAGGAAAAAAGAATCAAAAATATAACAGCAGCATTATTGCAACATCCCAATGACTGAGATCACAATTCACAATAAACTGTAATACAACTTGTTTGATTTTGAGTTAGTGTTATTTAAACCCAGCTATTATGGTGAAGCACATTTATAATTCCTTCTCTGCAATCAAAAATATGCACATGCATTCATATATACAGGTTGTACCCAAACTCAGGGACAATAGAATTATAGACAATCTAAAGGAAACCATCACATTACAACCTGTAAACATGAGAGAAAATGTTACTGTATTTAGAAATGTTCAAAGGTCATAAAAATGTCATCAAATGAGTAAGGAAGAATTTAGAAGAAAATGACAAAGGGAGAGACAAAGAGACAGACAGACAGACAGACAGACAGACAGACATGCTTTAGAGACAGTTTTGTCTTCTGAAAACTACCTGGAAAGTACCATGCTGGGAAGGATTGTTCTCTTAGCTACTAATGGGATATGTTGGGATATTGAAAAGTCACTGTTTCTTTTCTCTACCACACTAGGTCTGACCAAAACACCAGATCCAAATGTCTTATCTGCCAAACCTGTCACCTATTCTGAACACTGTGAATCATCCCCAGACTGTCTTATAAAGCAAGAACAAAGTAAAGCAGATCAAAGATGTTGCTGTTCACCACAAGCCCTGAGGAACTTGGTCCATACAATGAAAGGTCTCCATGGGGAACTAGGTTCTGTTTCTGTTGCCATTAAGAATCAAGGTTCCCAACTGGAGTCTGTAGCTCACAATCTGGCTGAGGTGTCAGCTTCTATACGTCTTCTGGTTGCAATATTGCCCACTCTGGTACAGCCTATCTCATCCCAATCCTTCTTATCTCCATCTGGACAAGATGAAAGTCAACTGCAAAATCAACTACCCCTGAAATGAAAAATGTATGATTTTTTTTTGCAATGCAAAATATTGATGTTCACGCCACCAAGATAGAGAGAGACAAAAAGTCTACCTAGTGAAATTGTGCCATAAGATAGCTAAGATCAACATGTGCAAACTTTACAATACTAAGCATGTCACAATCAGAAATTGTTGCAATTCCTATGTCAGAAATACAAAATAAAATGCAACTGAATATTAGAGTGCACTAAGAGAAGGTGTCAGGTGAATTTTTAAGTAATTGTAATGAGCAATCCATTTATTATATTATTCACTGATTAAAACTGGGTTTTAAATGGCAGAGTCATAGATAATTTGAACCTGGATACTCCCCATTCATCTGCTATGTAGATTGGCAATCATTCTCTGCATAAAATAACTGTACTTTGTGTAATTTAATTTCTGTGCTTTTTGTAAACATCCATAATGGGGTGGAATGAGAAAAGTCAAGAGCCAAGAAAAGAATAATTCCCAGTAGTAATAATACTGGGAATAATTCCCAGTAATAATTCCCAATATCTGCTTTTTCGGTCCAACAATTATCTACCAGTAATTCTTGGGTAGTAGACAGTTCCAGATGGTCTGACTAAACCATCTATGTTATTTATAGTAATATTTTATTTCAATTCTATTTGTAACACAGTTGCTTTGCTTTTTTAAAGTTGCAATTTTATTAAAGATTACAATATACAACAATCAAAACTACTACAAATTAAAAAAGAAAAGAAAAAGAAAAAAGATGCAAAGAAGAAAAAAGAACAATGAATTAAAAGTGGAAAAGAAAGAAAGAGAATATAATAAAGAAAAAGAAAATAAATAAATTTACTTTTCCTTTCATCACAACAAATATAAGCAACTCTAGTAACACCACTTTCTCTTAAAATACAGCAAATGATCTCCTCCCATATTCCCATTTCTTATCCATAAACAAATTCATGAAACTTCATCATTTCAGTCATTATGTCAGTAAAATTTCATTAAAGATTACCAGAGATAACAACATACCTATTTTAACTTTAATCAAATAAACAGAATTTATACTCCTTCCTTTTACTACTAACAATCCTAACTTGGACTTTCGGGGAAGAAATGGCAAAGTGAAAACAACTGTATGAAAAATTGGGTTTCATAATTGCTCTCTGGACAAGGACAGGAATTGAGATCACTTACATATGGGCAACAGAAAGCTGCTCCCAGTGAGGAGACCTCAAGACTCTTCTGGGTTTAAAGCTCTGGGAGTCAGAGAATAACCATCTTGCTCAAACTGTGATTGTCACCTTTAAAAGGACATTTGGTTCACTTGCTTCTTTTTCTAATCATTTTTAGAAATTGATTGTTAACTGCTTTTCAGCTATTAGAGACCTTTGGATTAATATGTTTATGGGTGAGTTTACTTCAACCCTTAGTAAAGAAGTTTTAAATACAAGTTTAAGAACTTATTTCCCTCCCCCTAAAATAAACAGCAAAAAGCTGACTAGATTGTAGAAAGTTGCAAATGGACTAAGCATCCAAATATATTTGAAATAAGACTTTGGAATTAATTATAAAAAAATCGTTTCTGTAAGAAAATGCTTTTGTTTTGAATTCTTTTAAAATATGTAAAATAAGACTTTAAAAATTGGACATAAGAAGAAACTAGAAAGAACTAAAGATTACAATTTTACTTTATAAAGTAAAACTTTGTAAAAGTTTACCCTTAGACTGTCCACTGTTGACCTCACCCGATTCCTAAGAGGTCAGTAAGGGGCGTGCATAAGTGCATCAGCATGCCTACCATCCCTGTCCTAATGTTCCCTCTTATCAGTACCCATCTTATGTATATAAACAATGTTATATCTATGTATATTACCAACACGTACTTGACAAAAATAAATAAAATAAAATAAAATAAATAAAATAAATAAAAATTAAAGGAGAACAATATTCAAACTTCACTTACTAAAACAGAATGAAACAAAATATTTTAACATTGGACATATTGAAGGATATTTTTGAACAATGAACCCAGAAGTTAATTTTAAAATTTGTTACTTCACTTCAATTTAAAAAAATGAAAAAGAAAAGGATGGAAGCGGAGCAAGTATTACCTGACATGAATGAGACTGTTCTGAAACTGGATTTAAAAATAAGAGACTACAAGAATGACATAGAAAAGGATGTTACACTGAAGATACAAAAGAAATAAGCTGATATCTTTATTTGTTACTTGTATATTACTTTTAATTATTAAGAGAATGATCTGGATAATTTCCCCATATTAAATTTATAAAGGAGACTTGTTAAAGCTTGCAAAAATTTTGTGAAAATGGTTATGAGAATGATTATGAGACAAAGAAAAAATGAAAAGAAATCAATGATATTTTTTGAAGATTTTATTTCTAGTCTTTGTATCTAATTTATCCTTCAACTACAGAAACAGAAACGAGAATCCAAACATTTTAGTTATTGCAAGCTATGCATTATACACATGTCAATGTTTCCACAGAATATCTGACAACAATGGTTTTCTAATTAGCTTTAACTAATAAATATTTTCCACACAAAAAAGTTACTGAATTATTACTGAATTATTAATATTTTTCTTCTTTAAGCAAAATGGAGCTTTATTTATTTAAAGCTACAAATTGTTACATAATATCAGTAAAAATTAGTTTTTACCAACTTACTTACAATTTAACTGAGACAGATAGAAATGGCCTTTAAAACCAGTCAAATTGCCATCTAGTCTAATAGCTATTATTCTCCAAAGACTGAATAATTTATTCCTCCTTTTTGTGACAGCACTAATAAAGATGCCAACTTGATTTCCCCCTATTTATATTGCCATATTTCTTATTGATCAATATAGCTATGCACGACACTTCATGAAAACAGAAAAATAATCTTCTCTGGCTATGATGGTTCTATTTCTTTTTAAATGCTAACTCCACATAACTTCTATTTTCCATCTCATTTGAGGATGGAGAAAACAGTCATGGGCCAGGATATACCTCCAAACCCACCTCATTGACCCCACACTAAGGACTCAGCCAGATGCATTATATTTAGCACAGTGATTAGAGAATGGGAAGTTTGTCAGGTGCAGCTGCTCCTAAGAGATGTGGGAGAGGAAGCGCTAATACACCCCAACATGAGTTGGGAGTGGCAGCCTGGGGCTGTGAAAGGCTCTGCTAAGGATAGAGCTGCCATTCAACAGGCTCAGGATCTTACTGGAGCATTGCACCTGATCTTATTATATAAGGGCTCATTAACAACTAATCCCACCACCTGTCCCAGCCTCCAGAAGACCAAGGCGCATTTTGTGGCACAAGGTTCTATGGCATGGTACACCGCAAGGGAATTCATGGCTTAGAGATTTAATGTCACAAGGTCCTATTGCATCTCATCTCCCAGTGTGATTCCTGCTGGGCCTCCAATTCCAGTGAAATGACACCACTACTGTTTTAGAAAGTATAAAGATTGTATTTATATTTCCTAAAACAATATGTCAGAATAATGTAACTGGATTAAGGGACTGGAAAGAATTAATGCTTATACGGTAATCATACCTGGAGTTTTGAAAATAACAACAGACACTCAGAGTTGATGCTCGCTCCTCGTTGTTCTGGGCATTAATATCAAGCTTTATTTGTCCCTTATTTTTAAAATATCCTCCATGACAACCCATTTATATATTTATATTTTTTCTTTATTGACTTGGATGTCTTTTACTGTTTCTTACTTTGCCTTGTTTCCCCTCCTCTGTTTTTACCCAACCTTTCTACCAAGTCAATTTTTAAGGCCCACATCACATCTCTTCTTTTGTTGTTACACAGGTTTATTACCACTGGATATTTGTTTCTCCTTTTTTGTTAATAACTTATCTAGTCCCTTACTTTTATTGTATATAAGTGGTTCCAAAACCTGGGTATATTATCCAAAATTGGGTAAAAGTGTAAAGTGTTGTTCTTTGGGAAACAACAAATGAACCCATTACCCAACACCAAAAGGACCTTTAAGCTGACTTAAAGATTGCCATATGTACTAAAATGTATTTGAAAATTTCCCAAAGAATTTCTATTAAGACCTAAAATTGATGAAATTACCAATGGTGATTTGTTGAAATTATATAAAGATAATTCAATGATATTATTTTTATAATATAGATAGTCCTTGGGTTACCATTCATTTAATGACCATTTGAAATTACAATGGTGCTTAAGATAGGGAAAAACAACCAGGACTTGAAGTTTAATCAGGCTTTCTGAAAAGTGGTAATGAGGAAAAAGTTTGGGAAAGCACTTTCTATTGCTAAGCAAGGAAGTTGTTAAGTGAGTTTTCCTCATTTTACAACCTTTTGTGCCCTACTTGTTAAGTCAACCATGACAATTGTTAAGTGAATCATGTGGTCATTAAGTGAATCTGTCTTCCCCCATTGACTTTGCTTGTTGGAAGCCAAGTGGGAAGGTTACAAATAGTGATCACATCACTTCAGAACAGTGCAATTGTCATAAATACATGCCAGTTTCCAAGCACCCAAATTTTGATTACATGACCATAGGTTTGCTGCAACAGTGTAAATATGGAAACTGGTCATAAGTTGCTTTTTCAGTGCCATTGTAACTTCAGACAGTCACTAAATCTATGGTTGTAAATCGAGGACTACCTGTGTAACATTTTGCATTCATGATTTATATTTGGCTGAGGATACTAAACTCTGTAATTTAACATGCTTGGAAATCTTAATTAAGAACTGATTTAGTTGTTCAGTTCTTTGAGGGCAGGGAACAACTTATTTTGGTCTAATAAAGGCAATTGGAACAGTATTTTGGTCATCTAGTGCATTTCACTTCTCAGTCGTCATATGCCGTGCAGAAAAAAATTAGAACATCTCTGAAACAAGGATATTCAGTCTTTGCTAAAATACTCTAAGGACAGTATACCAACCATTAGATATGTACACAATGGTGATGCTGATGCTCATGATCTAGTTGGCATTAAACCCTAACACTTCTCATTTTAGAAATTAAGTCCTGTTGGGGAGTGTATTGGGAAGTTACTAAGCAGTTATCAAGTGCTTCTTCCCCTGCAAGAGCAAAACACCTATCAGGAGCCAGTAACACGTCAGCAACGGCATGATTTCAGAAAAGACACATGCAGTTCCCTACATATTCCATCCCGCAGGCCATTTTTAGGGCTAATTGTACCAGCCATGATAAAAGCACTTAAAGGCTATGTTCCAATTCTTACATGACATGAGTTCAAAGCAGCAGTTGGTACAAAGAGTAAGAAAAAAGATGCCAATCCAATAAAACAAGTACAACTGGAAAGTATGAATGGCTTGCCCTTTGTATTCCCAGGAGTAGTCCCCAAGCAACAGCTGCTTGGGCCTACTTCTGGGGTAATGTGGAATGTCCTTCTGTCATCAGACTATGGCCGCACAGGGGCTATTTACAGCATAACACATCTATTTATATAGCAACCCATCCATATATACACACACACATCCTTGCTCCATGCTGCCCCTTGGCTGCTACATTCCTTCTCACAGCTCTTGAGAATATTTCTATCTTGTCCAGAGATAAGCGTCCAATGGGAATGGGACATCAACTCTGTCTTCAATAAGACAGTTGTGGCCATAGAAGGGAAAGTGTCACTATGCAGGCCCTACAAAGAATAGAGAGCTGGATGAGTTAGCACCATATTACTTGTCAACCAGTCATCAATACTTCTAGATTAAAAAGGAATGAATAGCTAACACAAGCATTTTAGACTCCAATCAAGATGGGGTATGGCTATTCTCATATCAAGGAAAGGATATATACCTATATAACATTTAAACTTTTCATGAATTAACTGTGTTAATTAAATTAAAATATATCCCTTGTTCAAATCCATTAGAAATTAGAAATTTCTATTAGAAATCCTAGGAATCTCTTCAACAGCACTCTTTTTCAGAGAATGATCAAAGATATGAATCCTGAACATCTGCTCAAATGGGTTGACACTATGTCCTACTTTCTCAAGTATTTAGATGGATTTTGGGGATTGTTCTTCAAAAACTGCAGGTTTCAAAGTTATTTACCCTGTTTTAACTAGTTTAATTTTCAAGAAATCCTTGCTTTGGGCATCATCATCCAAATATGAGAATCCATATGCCACTTTTTTTTTCAATCTTAGACCAATATTTGCAAAAAGGAGGGAATACTGACCTATTGTATATGGCCTGTGTATTTTCTCTGCAAGTGAAAGAAAAACCTACAATTTTATTATTATAGTAATACTATATAGTAACAAATAAAAGTTAAATGTTTAAAGCCTCCTGTAAAGTTGGAGAAATTATTTATTTTTCTCATTTGGCGTCATTAGGGGCGTGCATAAGTGCACCAGCGTACCTACCGTCCCTGTCCTAATGTTCCCTCTTATCAGTACTCATCTTATGTATATAAACAATGTTATATCTATGTATATTACCAACACGTACTTGACAAAAATAAATAAATAAAATAAATAAAATAAAATAAATTAGAATCAGCAGAAAGAGCAAAACAATCTGAGTTTTGAATCCAATATGCTCGTCTAGGTTTGCATCATGGAATGGATTATGACATCTAAGTGGTGGATTTTGGAGCTGACCAGACTTCATTTTCTTCAGCTTCTTGAAGTATGGTTTATAGCATTTCAAAGCAACACTTAAAATCAGCCCTTTTCCTTTTAGAGGTCTCAAGCCTATCTGAAAGTCATGCATTAGTAACCTTCCAAAGTATTCCAAAGATGAGTAAAGCAGTAGGTGAGGCCAAGATTAAAGCCACTGTTCTCTTCTATCATAACTTTCTCATCTGAGCCCTGGTGCTTAGATACATATTCTTAGGAATGCAAGCTTTTGACCTATGGTGCAATCATAGAAGTAAGTGTGCAGAATGCTTTGGCTCCCGTGCCTGATCTGTTACAGAGGCATTTTCCTCCCATTCTCCAACTATCAATCTCATAAAGAGTAAACAAATTTAACAGGCGACCAGTGGCAAGCAGCTGCTTGGAGGTCTTTGAGGGTGAGTGGCTTCATGCCTGACCTTTGCTTCTGCCAAATCCAGGTATTGCTAATGTTGTGTCATGTATTAATTACTTTCTACATGAAGCCAACAAGATCAGGTTATTTTTCTGGTGCAACTGATTCCTCACAGAATAAAAAAATAAAAAACTTGAGCAAAGAGGCAGAAGAGATGGCTTCAAGATGCAACACAATTTCAAATTAAAAAATATTATTCCTATCTTGTTAAAGGATGTTGCTAAACAGGAATTAGATTTGAAATCTGTCATCACTGTTAAGGATAAAGCTAAGATTGTGCATCTATACATACATATACATATGTGTGTATACGTATACGTAGTCGTAGTCGTATACCTATACCTATACATGTACATGCATATGTATATGTATATAAAGGTTTAGAGACCATGGGCACACTTCAGTAAAATCTGTAGGAATGTATGCAACAGAAAACTTAACCCAGTGCATTACAATCAGCCAAAATAAACTCCCAAACATGAATGTTTTCAGAAACTCACTGGAAATGGCTAGCAAAATAGAACGTCATTTGGTTGGATATTTTAACATGTTGCAAGTGTGGATGCAAGATAAACCCATGTCATTTGGCATCTGAAGCTAAAACTCCCTTTACTGCAGTTCCACCTTAGTGGCAGAAAAATACTCCATATCTTTGGCATAAGAACCCTTTTAAGCAGCTCTCTTTCATATTAGTCAGATTGGCCTTATATGTAATTATATTTTACAGAACACTGCCATTTCAAACTCATAGTAGAATATTTCAATGTAACAGTCATGAAATCCACAATAAATTTTAAAAGGTCTGGCATATTGATGCAACTTCTAAGCTATAAGAAAATCCTTATCCTCATTTGAGAGAAAGCTCTTACATACCGTGGCACTTTTGAAGTTGCTCCTTTGTAAGAATACATCATATATGGCTAGCCAGTTATTTCATGATAATTTGCACACCAGGGGAAAATCTGGTCCATGTTCATTATTTATTTATACAAATAACATAAAATAATGTAATATATTATATGACATTGTTCTCAGTCATACCTTTGCTATTAACTGATTTTATGTGTTGCAAGAGGGAAAGAATCCAAATGAAGAAGTGGTAGAAAATACAGATTAGAATTAATAGATAGAATCAAGAATCTGATGGAATTTTATATTTGACATTGGGCAAGTCTCAACTGAAAGCTTGGTTTAAAAAAGCTTTGCCATCACATTAATTTCTGCAAATGCTCTTTTAGTGGTAAGCAGCTGGCCTTCAAATCACCAGCCAACCTTATGTGCCCAGAAAGAATCATCTGACCCCTGAGGACCAATAGGGAGAAAAAAGGGAGGTTCTGTCAGGTTTTGGCGGGAAGCATTTGGAGTCCGGTGAGGAAGTTGGCTGGAGTCCAGGATGAGATGTTCCCTCAGAAAAGATTGGAAATTGGGTTATTTAGCGATGGTAAGAATAGCATTAAGATTTTTTTTTGTTTTTTTTAACTTTATGTATGTATGTACCGTCATATGGCTTACATTTTTTTCTATTTAAATTCTGGAGTTCACCATTGGCTTTCTATTATTTACCTCAGTTTGGCTGAGCTACTGACTCCCTCAGTTTGTCTTTGGTTTCCCTTTTGATCTTTAGCAGACCTGGCTGGAGTGAGAATATGGGTTTCTCACTAGCTATTCTTGAAAGTATCCTGAATCTCTTGTCCATATACTTGTTTAACCTGTTTATTCTTACTAAAATATCCATATGTAAAAGACATATACTGAACAAACTGCAACTTTTCTAAAAACGTTTCAGCAATACTATGAAAAGAATTGGGATATGTTATTCTTGTATTGGACACCACCCAAAATTTAACACCTTTTCTAACTATCCATGCAACCATCCCTAGGGTTCCTGCTATACCGGTAGGGAGTATTTCCTCCCCAGCAAGCAGATATCTCTTCTTTTTTAACATTAGACCTTTTAATTTTCTATAAATGTATATGCTTGCGCATCTCCATGATAAGGCAACTTTGGGCACATTCTCTACACATTCTTATTTATCTCTTATTATACTCATCAGTTTTCTGTTATTTATAAAGAGATGCATATAAACAGTTTTATTATTGTATATTTTACTGTATTTGGGATTATGGCTGTCATAAACAATTTGAATTTGTATTGAATTTAACATTATAATCCATTCAATAATATTCTTCTGGCAGGACACACTCTTTGTGTGCTGCCAAAGAGCTGTTGATAGGGCACAGTCTCCAGAAATAGACCCCAGAAAATTTCCATTCCTCACAAGCCCAGATGTGAATAAGAATTGGGGGTACAGTATGGGAAATTTATTTATTTATTTTACAGCACTGGTCAGAGAGGATTCTTGCATGGATTGTAAGTGAGGATTTGAAGAGGCATATAGGAAGAAAAAGAACTGCATTGGAAACTTGCACTTTTCATTGATGACTTCTATATATTAGACATGTAACATGGCATGTCTGGATTGCATTGGGTAATACGATGATCACAAGATAATTGTGGATTAATAGAACAATATATATGATGATGGAGATAAAACATGCTTAGAGTTCTAAGTTCTGATTGAGAACATTCTTGATTATCAGATTTTTTTCATTGCTAAACTTGCCAATCAAAAATTGTAAAATCTGGATTATAATACATTACAATTATTTCATAACTGTGAAACTTAGTATATCCTCACTCTTATTTAATTGTTTAAAATACTACATATTGAGAGTGCAGCTAGTTCAGAAAGTTTTGATTCCATACAGTATTTGGACATGATGAAAACAATGACCAAAAGATAACTAGATAGGTAATTGAGTTTAAGAGCTACTACATTGAAAGAGGTGAAGGTATGTGAAGGTATTTAAGTGTGTCTATATATTGATTCTGCACAGTTCACCTGTGTTGTCTCATCACAGCCTAAGCATGGGTGTGTGGCTGGAATCTATGTCTGAAAATTCAGTCCCTTTGCCAACTTACCCTAGTGCTGGAGGAAACAGTTACATAAACATAACAGTCAGCATCTCAACATAGCCCTGTTCTCAGAGCAGATTAACTGTTCCAGGCACAGCACTCTGTCCCCTCCAGGAGGTGCTCTTCCTAAGGCACACACACACACAAAAACCACCCATAATTCCTGGACATAGCCTGAGCTTCATCATGAAACAGAATTCTACTTGTATTTCACAAAACAGTCTCCAATCTCATGAAGTGATCTAGTTACATACAGATGAACAAAAGTTCATTTCCTTCTTCAGTCTTTTCTACTGCAGGTGGCATATTGGGGACTTACATCCTTGGGGGTCAATGCGTGTTGCCTATGTCTCATACATGAGTTTAAATAAAAAGAACTTTGGTCTTAATCCAAGTCACTACTATTTCCTATACTGAGAGGACAGCACACTGCAAACAGTGTGAAAACTCCTAGCATGAAAATCATGCATTCTTAATAAAATTGGAGCTTTTGGAGCAGAAGCACAAACTAGACATTGCCACAAAATCTGACTCATAGTATTATCACTAGCAGAAATCATGTGCAAGGTGGAAAATCACAAGCAGCCAAGTCAATTCTCATGCTACATGTACAGCCAATCCCATCCTTCTTCATCTTATTATATATATATATATATATATATATATATATATATATATATATATATATATATATATATATATATATATATATATATATATATATATATATATATATATATATATATATATATATATATATATATATATATTAATGTATACATATACATTATACATTATACATTATACATTATACATTATACATTATACATATACATATACATATACATATACATATACATATACATATACATATACATATACATATACATATACATATACATATACATATACATATACATATACATATATATATATATATATATATATATATATATATATATATATATATATTTGTTTATCCTGGCTTTAAAATGATTTTCCTTGTCCATTTGGAGAATTGCAATAGCTAAAAGTGAAATCATGTATTTGGAAAATTATGGCTCTACATCATTAATACAAATATTGGAAAGTACAATATATAATTATACTTTTAATAAAAATATATTTCACAATCCCAAGTGTACTGTCATACATTAACTGTATATTAAATTAATCAATTAAATATGCAGAAAAATATAGAATATAAACTTTATAAATACTATTTCTTCCTCTGACAAGTTAATTCCAAAATTGGATAAAAAGAAGTTAGGTTAAAAAGAAAGTAACTAACTTTATATTAGATGTGTCTTCAATCAGAGTAAAATTTATTCCCCTCCCCCCAAATCAGTTGAAATTTACAGTGATTCCACCAAATCATCAATCATATTCTCTGAATTCTGGATGTATATCCCTATCATACATACAAATAAAAAAAGTGGCCCTATAGTAGAAGCTGCTTAAACTGGTCATCTTTATTATTTTACTAATGAAACCTTCTCAAATCTATGTTTACCAATCTTGTTGGATTATAATTTTCATCTTCCCCAGCCAAAACAATTTAAGGGAGATTTAATGAAGGGCATTAAATTAAATCCTGTGGAACATGACTGTTTTATTTTTCTTGATTTTTTTTTATTGGCATAACTTAAATACCAATTTGCAACTAAAATCATATGTAATCTGAATGTAATGATCTAAACATTTAATTTTAAAATATTATTTAAATATTACATTCTAATATAATTATTATATTAATTATCAATATGGCTTCTAATATAATTATTGTCAATGTGGCATATAAAAGTTTGATCTTTGCCATTTTTAAATATATATATTCTAAAATAATGAATCAAATTGTGCTAATGGTTGTTTTTCCCCTTTTGGTTACTCTATTTAAAAGCTCGCTTCATGCTTTAAAGCTCAAACAAGGGTTTTATGCCAGTTGTTACAATGCTTAAGTAACCATATCAAGAGTACCTAAGTGCTGTTCCTGATGCAAAAGCCAAATAATTGCGTAACAAGAAAATCTTCTAGCAGCTGTGGAATTTTAAAAAGCATAAACAGAACCATTCAATGAATTTTACAAGCCTGAAATGAAATCAGTGAGGTAACTAATTTATCATTACCTCATAAATATATCTTCACTAGCAAATAATGTCAGATGTTTCATATCTTGCTTTGCTTTGGAAATCAAATGGTGATCAAGTGGAATACAAAGAAACAAATGAACCCTGATATTCTTTCCTTTTTTTGTCAAAAATGATCCCCTGTCATGTAAAGCAGAAGAAAAGGGCACAGTGGACTGGATGATGACGTTAGGCAAATACAGGTGGGCTTGGCTTTTTTAAAAAGAAATTTGTCTCCTATCAAGTATTTATCACCAATAGAGATTCTGATGTTTGTGGGGTGGCTACAGGTTTTGGCAATATGATCTCACATAAGGATCATTTTAAAAAGTAGAGGCTGGGGGCCATATGCAAACATACTTCAAATAATTTGATGTAAAGCTATGTTCACAAAATATCTTAGCTCAGATCAGCTGTATTCCAATTTCTTATTTACACAACATAGATGTTTAAGATGTAGCAAGAGACTTGAATCAACCTGAAAAAATCTAAAATGCAGATTGTAAAATTACTAATTGCTACAAATAAACAAAGCAGTGTGATCATGTGTATCTGCTACTTTTTAAATGTTTAGCAATGAATCATTGGATGACATAATTGTGATGATATACGGGTAATATTACTTTCGGTAGAACAATAAGGACAGGGTGAGGTAGCATTACCAGATTGGTTTCAAAGAAGAGAATTTAAAAAGAACTGAATAGGACAAAAATCAGATCTGGTAGCTGATTGACTGCCCTCTAAAAGAATAAAAATTCTACAAATTCTTTTAAGACTTTATGGTTATTTTTAAAAGTATAAAGAATAATAACAATTATCACCTTGCCCTTGTCACCTCTCGATTGGACTACTGCAATGCGCTCTACATGGGGCTACCCTTGAAGAGTATTCGGAGACTCCAGTTGGTGCAAAATGCGGCTGTGCATGCTGTGGTGGGTGTGTCAAGATACACCCATGTTACACCTATACTCTGCCAGCTGCATTGGCTGCCCATTGGTCTCCGGGTACAATTCAAGGTGTTGATCATCATCTTTAAAGCCCTACATGGCTTAGGACCAGGTTACCTTCAGGACCGCATTCTGCCTCACATTTCCCTTCGACCTGTTAGGGCCCACAGAGTGGGTCTCCTCCAGGTCCCGTCAGCCAAACAATGCCGGCTGGCGGGCCCTAGGGGGAAGGCCTTCTCTGTGGGGGGCCCCGTGCTCTGGAACCAACTTCCCCCAGAGATCCGAACTATCCCCACCCTGCTGGCCTTCCGAAAAGTCGTCAAGACATGGCTCTTCCTGCAGGCAGGGGGTTGAGACTAGTTCCATCTGAGCTCTCCCCCTGTATATATGTTGCTGAATATCTTTTTAACTTTTTTAATCTTTTTAAAATTGTTTTAATCGTTGTTTATGGTTTTAGTGTTCTTGTACAATGTTGTACGCCGCCCTGAGTCCCTTGGGAGTAGGGCGGCATAGAAGAACCTAATAATAAATAATAAATAAATAAATATCAGAGTTTGACATCTCATTTTGAAACTTGGAAGAAATTGTTAGAAACCATTGTGCTATTTTATCAAGAGAAAAAGCAATTCAAGAGCAATTGATGAAATTAAAAACAGTAAAGCAACAATTTTATAAAAACAGTTATATTAGCTGAATACTTATATATAAAATCTGGAAGAAAAAAGATGAAACATTAAGCAAATAATTTAGGTGGGGAAGGAAGGGGTTTCATGTTTAGAGAAAAAGAAAATAATATTTAGAAGAGTTAAATTATCAAGAGTTCAAATTACAATTATATTAGTATAATATTAGCAATAATAGGATAAGCAGCTAGGATGTTCCTTCACACACCTATTTCTTCCTTGTAAACTCCAGAACAAGGAAAGAAAAACATACCTACTTTAGTTATTTGGTATAGATATGTGTGAAATAACACATTTATGCATGTAGGAATAATTGCTATGTTTCATACAGAGTAGAGTTATTTGATTGCAGCATTAACAACAATGTAGAATTTTCATACATAAGAGTAAAGAGAAAAAGTATCACATTTTTTTTAAGTATCAATAGTATGGAAAACTATATATAAGGTGGAAAACAAAAATAAATTATATTACAAGTCCCTGGTAGGGCAGCAGTGAGGAAAGAAAGTTCAACAGAATAAACAATGAAGTAAGAAAGAAATGGAGAAAAAATATTTCAATTAATCTCATTTAAAGCAATTGGTACTGACAGTAGTCAAAAATACAATGATGCAAAGTGGACATTTCTCAAACAGACAGATTTTGAACCTTTATTTTGTCAATGTAACCATGTAGAAAATGTATTTTATAGAGTAAAAGTAACTAACAAAGCTAAATTAGCTTTCTAGATACTAAGCAAAAAAGAATCGATTTAATGAACAAAATAATTAATGGTAGATAAGAGTTTAACAGAATAGAAAAGTCTGAATATGTATGTTCACCAAGTAGAAATGAGAAGCAATATTTTAAAAAAATAAGAGTTTTATAGAATTTACTGAAGATATCACCATATTATTCATTACACTAAACCTTTCATTTCATCAAATGCAACATTATACAGATTGTCTTAATATTGCTTATTGCAAGAAAGGTGTGAGGAAAGAGCTTTTTATTAGACTGACATAATGATCACCATCTCTTTAGTAATCTCATCAAATGTTTAATATCTCAAAATTTCCAAACTTTTCCACTCTTTCAAGTATTTTCTAAATATTAACCTCATTCTTTACATGGAAATGTTATATTTAGAATTATACCAGGACATGAAATAAGTTTATTTCAAATACTGAGAAGTATGTAACATCATCACCTGTAATAATCTAATTCACCTTTATCCGTAATCATGCCCAGGTTTCATATGTTAGGTTTGCTTGGATTTCTGTAATCTGCAAAAATTTAGTTTAGGATGTTTAAAATACAAAATTAAAACAACGGTCAAATACGGACACTCCCTT
The DNA here is from genome assembly GCA_023053685.1 of Diadophis punctatus similis. Classification (NCBI taxonomy): domain Eukaryota; kingdom Metazoa; phylum Chordata; class Lepidosauria; order Squamata; family Dipsadidae; genus Diadophis; species Diadophis punctatus. The sequence continues at coordinate 1,421,638 of JALIGW010000009.1, forward strand.
CTATTCCTGGTCCTCCTTGTTTGTTCCAAAGTTACTCTTCTTGTACATAAATGAAAGACCACCAGAGAATATTATACGATATGGAACAAATGGTATAAATGCTAGATGACAGGTGTAAAGGTTAAGAAAGATCAATTTCAAAGAAGGTATAGAAGTTAGAAATGAGCAATGAATTCGGAGAAATGAAATCGACATATGAGGAATGACTGTAATATTGTGTAGTATAATAGAAACATACTCTAATGGTGGAATTATATGTATAATAAATGTAAATTGAAAAAGAGGGACATGGATGTAAAATCGATGCAAACCAATATAGAAAGATTGTAAAAAAACAGATTGTAAAAAATCATTTTTAGAAAATGTTCAATAAAAATTATTTTAAAAAAGAAAAAAGAAAAAGAAATACCACCAGAGAATTTCAAGGTTTAATTGGAAACTCCAAAAAATTCCCACAATAAACCGTGGCAAACCATTTCGATGTAGGGATCAGGAGATGAGCTCAACTTAGGGCTTCCTTATTTTTTAAAATCTTCTTCAAAAAAAAAATCTAATTTTTAAGTTTTGCAAGTATTCGTTACTGAGCTTAATTCTTTTCCACCTTTTATGGTCAGCCATTAAAAAAAGACTTTTGGAATTTAAATAATGTAGAGGAAGATTTAAAATCAGAATTGTAATAAAAATATAACATAACAACTACAGTACAATAATAAAAATACTTTATTTAAAAACAGAGAACATTGGACAATTTAAAGAAGAGAAAAATCCACTAAGTAAAAGAACACTAAATGTTCTTAAGTGTTGCCTTAAATTATATTTATACAGTATATAATTTAATATATAATTTAATATATATTATTTAAGGCATTATTTATAATGTATAATTATATGATTTATGTAAATTATATGTGTGTGTGTGTATGTATATATATATATAATTAATTATATAAAGTCTCCCTTTATTTTCATTTATCAGCAAAAAATGCTACACACACACACACACACACACACACAAACACACACACACACACACACACACACACACACACACACACACACACATATAAAATTTAAGGATATCACTGGGGAAGAACCTAATGCTGGGAAAGATTGACGGCAAAAGCAGAGGGGACGACAGAGAATGAGGTAGCTGGATGGAGTCACTGAAACAGTCGGCGTGAGCTAAAATGGACTCCAGATTTGTCCTATGCCATAATGTGATTTATTTGATTTTTGGCTTAGCATGATGTATGAATTCCACAATTGCAGTTTATGAATAGTGATTTATACCTCAGTATTTATGAAAAATATCACTAGTTTTTCAAAAAGTGTGGCTTAATTTAACATTCTGACCTAGCCAATTCTGTTCCAACTGCAACTGTCTCATTTAGTGGGGGTATGCATAGGCATCTAAACATTGTGTTTTATGTGATCAAACATTTCCATTTTGTTTCGTACAATAACCAAATAAATACCTATGGGAAGTTAGCCATTGTAATAGTGACGCAGTAGTTGCAAATAACAGATATTCAAGGCATCTAGCTTATCATGGAATTAGTAGCCAATATGACTGGTTGCTATTGATAATCTACTCTTGCTTTTAACAATTATCAGTATGTAGGAAGCAATATATTTTCATAACATGGAAAATAGCACTACAACCAATTAATATATATATACCTCAAGTTCTTGTTAAATCTTGGATACTAGGTCAAATTTTGAAGAAGGCTTATGTTTCCAATTAAAATATAGCAAAGAGCAATTAAAATATACTATTATTTTTTCTGGGACACTGTATAATCAGAATATGCAAGACATTCTTTGATGCAGGAATTGGGCCATCAAGGACTAGATCAATCATGTCTCTCTTACATTATTTTTCCATCATATTAACTCTTCATGATTCAGACATCTGTCTCGCATGTCCAAGTTATACTAGAAACAGAGTATTTATTTATTTATTTATTTTGTGAGATTTATATACCGCCTCACAGTGCAAGCACTCTCTAAGCAGTTTATACCAGTAAGCAATGTATATTTATATTGCCCCCAACAATCTGGGTCCTCATTTTACCTACCTCGGAAGGATGGAAGGATGAGTCAGGCCAGCAGCGGCGGTGGCAGTGGGGGCAGAGTTTGCCTGGGCTCTCCGCCATCCTGGAACCGTGCTGCATGCAGGGGAGTTTTCCGGTGTAGCACAGTTTCAGGATGAGGGAGAGCTTGCTTGGGAGAGCCAGCGGCGGTAGCGATTGCTTGGGAGAGGCCAAGGAAGCTCTCCGGCATCCCAGAACCATGCTACGCACAGGGAAGTTTTCCGGCACTGCGCAGTTTGGGGATGGTGGAGAGCTTGCTTGGGAGAGCCGGTGGTGGCAGCGATTGCTTGGGAGAGGCCAAGGAAGCTCTCTGCCATCCCAGAACCGCACCATGAGGTGGCGGCGGTTTACCTGTTGAGGCTTCGAGCCTCAGCGCACCGAGCTGGAAGGAAGGCAGGTGGGCAGTAAGGGCCTGCCTCTTCCTTCTCTGGCCTGGCATGCCAAACTTTGTGTGGCAGTGGGAAGCAGCCCGAGAGCCCCACATGCTCTGCGGCTGAGCCGAGCCCCATGCGCCTCTCTGCCTCCCACCTCACCTGCCTCCTCCTCCTGCCAGGCAGGGAGGGAGGGCAGTGAGATGGGTGGAGGCAGCCCCTGCCAAGCACAGCGCACGGAGGTGGTGGGCAAGGCGTCCCCAGCACATCTGTTAATCCGGCCAGCCATGCAACTACAAGTGCGGTGTGGAAGCTGCTGGGGGTTGCAGACCCCCCCACATGGGGAGAGGGCCAGGCCTGCGCTTGGAAGGGGCCGCCACTCTCGCTGCCCTCCCTCCCCGCCTGGCTGTAGACGTCCACCTGCCATCCAAAAGCAGCAATGCCACCATTTGTTTTTGTTTCGCAGAGGGAGAAGGAAGAAAGCAGGCAGCGACAGTGGCAGGAGAGAGAGGGAGGGAGAGCTGGCGGAGGGGTGATACAGTAGAGGGTGAACCGATGCATGTGAGGAGGGAGGGAAGTGCGCTGGAGATCCTAGCTGCAGTTTACTTGTGATGATCTCCCGCATGCTCCCTCCACCCCTCCCCACCTCCCTCAGTCCACCCGCTGCTAGCATCACCCCTCCACCAGCTGTCCCTCCCAGAGCCCCGATCCCTTCCCATGGGTTTCCCCCAGCTTGCCTGGCAGGGAAGCACGTAGGAGATCTCAGCTGCAGTTTACTTGCATCAATCTCTCGCATTCTCCCATTCTTCTCCCTCCCTCCCCATACATATCGGTCCACCTGCTGCTGGTATCACCCCTCCGCCAGCTCTTCCTCTCCCGCCCACCCACCGACCCATTCCCTTCTGCCTTACCTTTGCCAGCAGCGGTGAGCAGAAGAAGTACGCGGCTAGATTCTGCAAGTAGGGGCTGAGCGGGGTGAACGAGCATCGGGTGGGCAGGGCATACGCAGTGGAGAAAAATCCAAAAAAATTCAAAAAGAAAAAAAGCAGAAAACAAGATGGTTACACATGTGCAGTGCCAGAAACTTGGCTTCTGCACATGCGCAGAAGAAGAAAAACCTGGAACAATTCAAAAAAAATTCAAAAAAAATTCAAAAAAAAGATGGCTGCACCCACGGAGCTGCACCGACTGACCCGGTTCGGTGACATCATCATGACATCACCAGCGGGTTGCTACCGGTTTGGGCGAATCAGTCCAAACCGGGAGGAACCCACCAACTATATGTGTGTGTAACATTTTTTGCTGATAAATGAAAAGATAGATGTATAAAAACCCTACATTCCAGGATAAGATTCAGGACACCCCCTGTATAAAAAGCATTCGGAGTTATTCAGATATTACTTTTAGAAATTTCTCTTGATAATAAAAGGAGTGATCATTGGTGTTTGGCCATGGCCCAAATACCCTAATCAAACATTCTTCTCCAAATAAGAATGACAAATTTAGATAGACCATTTCAAGCAAACCTTTTCCTTAGATTTCAATTTAAAGGGAAGTAAATAAGTGAAAACATTGAACAAACTCCTATGATTAATGACTAGCAGAGGTCTCGACTCTACATGAGCTGAGATGGAGGCCAGGTGGCAACAAACATAAAGAAAACAAATTTGCAATACACAATATACAAAAAGAAACAGACCAGTGAGTTCCCAACAGTGATAGTAAATTCTTCCAAATTATTCTTATGAATGCCAAGTGTCCATAATACAATATAAACTTTTCAGTTTAAAATGATTTAAAATTATCTTACTCAGTTATATAGGATAATTGAGTTTGAGGAGTACAGATCCAATGCTTCTCAATGAATAGCAGTATTTGTATGCCTGTTCTGGCAAAAATAACTTCAACATTTTTGCATAATATACATTTCTAAAGGCTTTCATGAAGAAATAATGCAACATGCTGCATATCTGCAGTCCTGAATCATTATTCTGACAACTACTACTGCTTCCTTTAAAAAATTCTAACATTTAAATGTTACAAAACCAATCTTATTGGAAAAGGCAGCTTTACTTGGAATAGATTATATCCTGCAATAGTATCTTTAACACCATTAAACAAATCTGCATATCCCAATTCCTTTGGAAGGACTCAATAAATGGATAAATTGCCAAATCAGTCTAAAAGTCAGGCTGACTGTGACCAACCATAATAATTTATTACATTTATATGCAGCCTGACACCTAGTGACTTTGGGCAGTTTACAATTGTTAAACATTTTAAAACCAAGAAAAATAGAAAAAAGTAGCCAAGCATCACAAGATGAAAGAACAATGGCAAAATAAATAAAATAGTTGGTACATAAATAATTCTCTTTATTATCCATAATTTTTAAATAGTGAATTGCTGCACTACCTGAGGAACTGAGGCAGGTATTATGATAAAATATTACAGGTAGTCCTTATCTAACAACAGTAAATGGGACTGGCAATTTCATCATTAAGCAAAGTACCGTATTTTTGGAGTATAAGATGCACCTTTTTGCCCCCCAAAAGAGGGTGGAAATGTCGGTGTGTGTTATACACCGAATACAGCCATTTTTGGCCTCCCGAAGCCCCGCCCCTGCACCCAATTTTTGCAAAAATGGGTCATTTTTTGCAAAAATGGGGGCATTTTTGCCTTCCCCCACCCCTAGGAGTGCTCTGCAGGCTTCCCAAACCTTCTGCTAGCCTCGTTTTTCCAAAAAAGCCCCCAAAATGGGACATTTTTCGCAAAAACAGAGGTGTTTCGCCTTCCCCCACCTCCTAGGAGTGCTCTGCAGGCTTCCCAAACCCTCTGCATGCCTCATTTTGGGGGGGGGGGAACGGCAAAAAACGGGTCATTTTTCGCAAAAAAGGGGGGTGGTTTTGCCTTCTAATTACCTCATCTAGCATGACTAGAGGAGGAATTCTGGGAGTTGAAGTCCACTAGTCTTAATGCTGTCAAGTTTGAAGACCCCTGGGTTAGGGGTTAGGGGTGCAAGGGTCTTTAAACTTGGCAAGTTTAAGACTTGTGGACTTCAACTCCCATTCCTGAGCTAGCATGACTGGAGGAGGAATTCTGGGAGTTGAAGTCCACTAGTCTTAAAGCTGTCAAGTTTGAAGTTTGTAAAAAGTGTACATGGTTGTAAAAAGTGTACATGGTTGTAAAAAGTGTACATGGTTGTAAAAAGTATTCTGCTATACCAGTATTTTATTAAATAATATATTACTACACCATTTGGTTCAGAATACTTTTTTCCTTGTTTTCCTCCTTTAAAATCTAGGTGCGTCTTATACTCCGGTGCGTCTTATACTCCGAAAAATACGGTAGTTACTTAGTGAAACTTCAGTTGTGCTTGCAATCTTACTTCAGCTTTCCTTTGCTTTAGCAACATGCAAAGTTATAAATGCAAGGATTGGTTACAAAACTACTTTCTCATCACTATCACAACTGTAAAACTTGCACATTGTGCAAGGCAGTCAGTAAACAAGGACTAGCTGTATATGCTTGTCACAGATCATAATATTGTTAAAGATTGTCTAATTTTAAAAGAAAAAAGAATCCTGAGAATCAGTCCTGAGGAGTAATTATTATATCCACACACGGCAACAAGATTATGATTTAGTAACAGAAATATCATGTATAGCAGTAGCATCTCATAGCCATTCTTGATTTATCTTTAAAATGTTAAGGAGAATTGGGCATGGTTAATAGTTAGATGAGAGAACAGAAAATCCTAAACTGCAGATTATCCTGCCACATTGAAAAAAAATTACCTGGAAAAAGGCAATGTCTGACCGCTTTCATGCCATGGCCAAGAAAACTAAATGGATGCAATCAGCCAGAAATCTAATTTTACTACAGAGAGTACTTATTTTTTCAGAAACACCTAATGTTAATTGAGTGGGTTTATCTGTGGATTTACTTAACTAGGGTGTTATTCATTGCTTTAGATATGGATTTTTTTTTCACCTGAAAATAATTGCTTACGAGAAGAAGTCATATGAACTTCCATACTGTTTATGCACTCTGAACTGTAGTGGAATTTGCACTCAGAAGTTAATATGTGCTATTCCAGTCTCCGAAATAGAATTAATATTGCTATCACTGAAAGTTTGTATTTCTTTTTATTACTGCATGGATCTGTTTCTCCATATCGAGGCATTCAGATTTCATCCCTCCATCTGAGTTTCCATCCTTTATGGGCTGAAGGCTTTAAAGGTATGTCATGTTGACCTCCAACTGTGCAGAGGTGTAAGACTTTGACTCAGCTCTGGCACTGTGCATTGTTGCTGTTATCTCACCACCCTTCTCTAGCCTTCCCAGACTATCTTTGGATACTTGCCCGGCTTGTGTCTGAGCCTGTGACACATGTTCCCTTCTCCTCACAGTGGAGAGATTATAACCAGATAGGACAGCCTCAGCTTTTATAGGAGCAACCAGCAGACTGAGCACAGAGAAAAATCCGAGAGTGAAAAGCTATTTTACAATTCTTTGCACATCCAGGAAACACAGTTTGGGTGTCAGCAAGAGCTCCAAGTCTGAACCAGTAACAATGACACCTGGACAGACGAATGCCATAGTACATGAGAAACAAACAGCAACAGGAGAATGGTCTGCTGCTATGTTTCCACATGAGTCTTCCACTCCAGCACCGGCCCAGAAGTGCCTCCCAGATCAAGGTAAGATCTGGGAGATCAGGTATAGAGAAGCCAGTCTCCCACTGTTTTTTCTGTCATTCTGCAGGACAAATAGGATGCTTTTTTAAAATTTTAGCTAAAACCAGTGCAAACATACAAATGCTTTAAATACGTAGTATTTGCATTCAGTACAAATTTACTTTGTGCATCTGAGCCAACTGCATATTCTTAAATTAATACCTATCTGAATCATTTATTTCAAATGAAAGTTTCGGGTATTTAAGCAAAAGATTTCTAGAATGTTTGCCATTTATGTTAAAATGTTGGAGGTAAATGCACACTTTAAATGCACACACACATATAAATTCCCATTATCTCTGCAAGAAGGATCTATTTTGCAAAAAGATACTATATTTTTGTGACTGTTTTGTTTTATTCTATAATGCATTTTTACCAGAGTAATAAATTATATGCAAACTGTTAAAAATTTTATACACATGAACATAGATGGATTCTACAACTCATTCAAGAATTACTATACAAATCTTATCTATATGCATTTTGTTCAGAACAGGGATAACCACTGCATTTGAGAGATAATACTTTGGGGCATCCCTAAAGCAAGATTTAGCTCATTTGTACAACCAGTTTCATTGAACCACTGATTTCTCCATCATGTATATAAAGGTCACTTCAAAATTGTTTGCTTCTCCTGCATTTGATGGAATTTACTTTCAATTAAAAGTATACAAAGTTTAAATCTTAGATGCACCAATCGCACATCTTTCTATTAATAAGCGTTGCAATTGTCAATTCCACTGAAGTTCAGAATGTTATGCTAGTATTTAAAAAAAACAGTAGATAATAACCACATAGGTGAATATTATGGTCTATAGAAAATTTAAAAACTCAAGTCCTAACTATCAGCAAAGCACTATAAAATGTTATGAAAATTACATTGCACAATGTCTGTGATTATTGATAATTTACATCTTCTCAGTTCCTGAAATGCACACAGGAATACCAGAATACTTCAGAATTCATTAATTAGAGAATTTCAGTGTAAAATTATTTTTACTCATATTTGAGCCAAGAACCAAACACATTGCGTTCCTCTAATCTATTGGTGCTTCGTGATGTAATCAGTGAAAGACGTTGCACTTCTTTTCTGCTCTTTCTTCCTGAATGGACGTTCCCTGAAACAAACAAATAAACAAAGAAATACTGAGAAAATTTAAGAGGGTTACATATAAAGACCAGTATTGTCTAAAGTTCCTGTAACATTTCATGAAAATAACAGAAAATATGCAAAATTGTTGTTAAACTGTATTTTATTTCATAAATACCTTACTACAAAATGAAGATTACAAGTTTCTTGGGATTCATTGTTTCTTTGAAAAGCGTCCTTATTGCACATCATCAGTAACATCGCCTACAGTAGCCCAATATGTCAATGCTTATTTTTTACTTTTTCTAGTATATATTTTACATCATTTTTATTTTAAAAAAAAATTAAAAGGAAGATAAAACCCAATACAAATTAGTATAAGTAAGAAAAAAAAGAAAAAAGAGAAATGTAAAAAAGTAAAAGAAAAGAGAAAAAACATACAAAGTAACTTCCACTCTTCTTGATAGCAATTACACGAACAACTATAAATTTATCTCTTACTCTTTGATTATAACTTTCTTCTTGCTATAATTTATCCTGTCTAATCATCAAAACCATTAATCATTTCCTGTTTTTCTGTCTTGCAAAAAGTCTATAAGAAAGTTCTAATCAGCAATAAATAATAGATAACTGTGTTTTCTCTTATCAAAGAAATTTAGCAAGTTCCCTCCTCTTCACCAACCATTAGTCCATCATGGGTAGTGCTGAACCTTTCCATCTTTGTGCATACAATACTCTTGCTGCAGTTATCATGTACAAAAACAAAGTTCCATAACATTTTTCAAGTGTTTGTCCAATAATCCCAAAAGAAAAAGCATGGGTTTCAATCTTCTAAATCAATATATGCATTTTAATCTAGATCTTTCTACCTATTTTACATGTACATCAAACATGATAAAATATCCTTTCCTGTTGTTCACTTTCTAAGTTAAATTTGAAGTGCCTTTAGACATTCTAGACAATATGGTGCTATATAATAATTGTAGATCATTTTATAAAAATTGTCTAAGTTTAAATATAATATAAATTACAATTCTTTCAGCCAGTTTCCAATTGTTTCATTTGTATATTACAACCAACTTTTTTAGCCCAGTTTAGCATATCGTTCTTTCGTTTGTGCTTCTTCTGTTTCAAATTTCAATAATAGTGTTTATATTTTAGCAGTTACATGGTCATCATTTGACAAAATTCTATTTCAAACTCAATCTTAGAATGTTCAAAATTATAAATTCTTTAGTCTACTGTAAATAAGAGGACAACTGACAACTATATTCCTTAGTCACCAGTTCTTCTCTTTATTTTATTTTATCTTCTCCTTGACAAAATTCTAATATCTCACAAAAAGTCAGCCATTTATGTGTGCCTATTATTTCTGGTGTATAATATGACAGCATGTTTTTGGGCACAACCTCTGTTTGTACCTATTCCCTATTCTCAATTTGGCATGCCTTAAATAATATTTATTTTTTTAAGATCCACATTAATCCTGACTTTGTCATACTACAAGTATCTGTGCCACCCAAATCTCAGATCATGTCCTTCTAATTCCAAAGTCTTCTGTTTCGCAGCAGCATCCTGTCTTTCATCTAAATCTAAACAGCAAGCTTCAAAATACAGTTTAAAATCAGGTAAACTCAGTCCTACTCTTTTAATTTTGTGACACCTTATATTTAAGGTGGTTTTCCTTGGTTTTTCACTTGTACATACATTTAGATATAACCTTTGCCAGTTTTTAAATGGTACATGAATTGCCAAAAGAGTTATTGTCTGAAACAAAAAATATATTTCTAGGCAAGACAGTCATTTTTATCACTGAAATTCTCCCCCAAAATGTCAGTTGTAATTTCTTCCATCTTAACATTATTATTTGGTTCATCACTCAGTCAACCAAATGTACAGACTGGATCTAACATTTTTGTCCATCTGTTGAGTCTTTCTGAAAGAGCTAGAATATTATTAAATTTGCTTGCCACCCATCTCACCACAAGGCAACTGTTTTTTAACATATCTTTTTAAACTTCAGTCCATGTCTTAATTTTTTTTTGAAATTTTACATTTATACTATGTCATAATATAGTTATTGTGAAACAACGTGCAGTTCATATTTATTATGGTGACACTCAGATAATTTACCTTCTTTGCAATCTTAAAATCCATTTTCCTTTTCAGTTGTGTTTGATAACATCTTTGTTAACATCTTTGTTTTCTCTTCGTTAAACTTAAAGCCTACTAATGCACCAAATTCTTTTAATTTGTCCATTAATATTCCAATTCATAAATTAGCTTTAGTATGGTGTCTCTTCCATGTTCACTGAATAGATAAAGTTCCATCCAAATCGTATCTTACTGAACATTTATTTTAAGGGTGATGTTTTCAGGAAAATATAAAATAAGAGCTAAATGAATGAAATGGTCTGATATACTAATCAATGGGTTTGATTTTTTTTTAGTATTGTGTGATTTAGAAATTATGAAGGCCAGTTCACATAAAAATTGGGCCCTTGACAAACCCCAGGAAAGAGGGACTCTATGGCCCTTTCCTCTTACCTTGGAGCTCACAGATCTGAGAGAGGAGTCTTCCATTAATTATTTCTCAAGAGATCATGGTGGGGGAGGCATATGATTAAACAGATAAACTAGGACTCCAATGCAGTATTCAAGGCCACTCCCATAAGGCATGGCAGTCAGATGGTGTGAAAAGACCTGATAGATCAGCAACAGCTCATAGGAGGCAATACTGTAGGGAACCAGAGAGCCAGTTTGGTCTAGTGGTTAAGATACCAGGCTAGCAAATAGGAGACCATGAGTTCAAGTTCTGCTTTTGCAATGGAAGCCACCTGATGACTTTGAGCCAGTCCCTCTCTTCAGCCCAACCCACCTCACAGGGTTGCTATTGTGGGGAAAATAAAAGTATGTTGGATATGTTTGCCATCTTGAGTTATTTGTAAAAATAATAAAGGTGGGAAATAAATAAATAACTCAATCACCATATTGGTGAAGGAGGAACTAGACCATGGGTGTCAAACTTGATTTCATTGAAGGCCGCATCAGAGTTGTGTTTGACCTTGGGACCCCGGGGTGGGCATGGCCAGGTGGGCATGGCCAGCTCGACGTCACTCATGTTGGGGGCACCTGTGGTGGCCCGAGCACTCTGCCAGTGAAAACAGGCTCCCAAGCTCCGTTTTCGGCTGTGACAGCCCCCTGCAACCCTCTGCCAGTGAAAATGGAGCTTAGGAGGGCCACATATGGCCCTCCTGAGCTCCATTTTCGCTGGCAGAGGCACTGTGGGCCAGTCCTTCGCTGTTTACAGGGTGGCCCCATGGGCCAGATCTAAGCACTCTATGGGCCTGATCCGGCCCCCGGGCCTTGAGTTTGACACCCCTGCACTAGACAATAGCGGCATGAATGGCTAAAGAGATAAGAGGGAAGGTAACTGATACTGCAGATACAGGCAACTCAACATAAAAATGAGATGAGCAGAGAAGCTTGGTGGAGATTTTTTTGCTACAAGAATATCAATATCTTAGTCTTCAAAGACAGTGCTGGTGGAACACAAGGAGTTGGTGAGAGCAAAGCAAATTAACATGATTAACTGAAGGTAGCTTTGTATTAAAAATAGATTTTATATTTTTATCACTTAGTGAATTTCTGCAAGAAAGTTCCTTGCTGCATTTAATCATCATGTACTGTATAAAATTTCTAAATATACTTATTTATATATTTATAGCATGAGCTTCTACAGCCTTTAAGAATTCAAGGCTGTATTGATAGTTCCTTTCTTTAATTTTATAACCATATTAAGATATGTTAGACTGAAAAAGAGGGATGGTACACAAGTTATTCAGTGATCTTCACAGTTGTGCATAGATTAATACTCAGGTCTCTCATTATTGAACACATCTAATCCTAGCTGAGAATTAACTATGACTTTCTGATCATAGTCATACTTATTTTGAGGCATGAACAAAGCTGTATCCGTGGTCTGTGTTAGTATTGTAATTTTTCTCTCTCCACAGGAGTTCAGCTACAGGACACAGAAGCAGGGGCAGGGAAAGATACTTCTGTTTTGTTTTTAATAAAAAACCTCATTTGGGAAATTAAAAGAAATAAGAATCAAACTGAACATCACTGCCCATCACTAAGAACAAAAAAGAAAAAAAAAGAAATTCTTGTTGTTCTGAGATGCTGACAATGCTAAAAAAAATAATAGGGACCAGAAATGGATTAGATGTATTCACATAAGATCTATCTATCAACACCTCCTAGTGATAATGTAATACAGAGATTAAAATGGTACTTTAGCCTGCAACAGCTGAGAACTGAGAGGGAACAATGTAGAAAGAGAAACTATAGAGGAAAAGGTGATATATTTATCTTGGAATTGGTACGTGAGGAAAAATGCTTAAGCCATCTTTCACGTCACAAAGATATCTTGTTCCAGCTTAAGTGAGTGGAAAAGAACACATGTAAAAGCTGATAGTTGTTTGGTTGACTTATGTCTCTTAATACAAATGAGCAGGATTTATGTTAAGAGAAGTTTTGATACCAAATTCAAATAAGCCTTTTTTCTGTTATCTGAGCCAAAAGCAAGTTAAGCAGGCTCTGCTTTTGCATCATATTTTAACTAAAGAGGGGAAAAGAACGTTATTGTTCTAAGCTAAATGTACCCAGTTAATTAACTTCTAGCCTGTAGAGATTTAATACTCTACAGAAGGATTTTTCTGTGTTGAATACAATTTCAGGAGAAAAAAACTATGCAAATCAGAAAGGTTGATTCTCCCTCTTAAAAATTTCTATTGCTTTTGCAATTTTATTTTCCTGCATTGCCTTTTCATTTATTTATATACCGGTATTTAGGACAGCTGTGTTTAGTGAAGTGAAAAATAAGACTTATTCATTGCCTTAATTACAGTAACATGGCTATTATTAAATATATTGTGGTATCTCTTGATTTTCTTCTCTCTCTTTTTGCACGGAAAGTTTCCTTGTTCAAAGGAAAAAAATATTTATATTCTGCCTTTATTATTATTATTTTTATAAATAAGGCAATGAACATTCCCAACACTCCTTCTTCCTCCTATTTGCTTCACAACAACTCTGTGAAATGGACTGGGCTAAGAGAAAGGGACTGACCCAAAGTTACCCAGCGGAATTTCATGCATAAGACAGGACTAGAATTCAAAAACCACCTTGAACTGATTTCTAGGCTGGCTCCTTAACCACTACACCAATTCTAACTAGTTGTAAAACTATTATTTGAAGAAGGGAGATTAGCATACAAACTCATGTCTACATTTTCTCTACATATTGTAAGAAAGAGCTAATCCTGTTCCTCTTGTATTAGAGTATTTGTCCAATTTGAGACTGTCATGTATGCCTGTGTCTATGTGATTGTTTTATACCACTTTATTCAGTTTAACTTTCACTGATCATTTATTTCGCAAAGATTAAGACTGGAATTACTGTATAATGCTTCTTGTGATCTAAAGATGTTTAAGAAATATTAATGTGATATTGCAGCTTAAGCACGACACAAGATTGAGTCACAGCAATAAATACAGCAGTTGAAGAAACTGCAACTATATTAAGTAACCAGATCTGAGCTGCAAAAGTCTGGATGACATTAGAAAGCTTTAGGTATCTCTTTGCTGTCATCTAGAAGTCAGCTAGATATTTTCAGTCCAGATCTAGAGAAACCAAGTTTCCTGATCCATTGAATTTAATTTATTCCTCACGCTGGAGAGAATTTGCAAACTCCAGACTGAGTTCAAATGAATTCTGATAAAGAATAAATCATGATCAATTTGTGGCAAGATGGGTGGCAAATAAATTTAATAAAATAATAATAATCAGTTCTAATGTTTGGAACATAATGTAGTTTTCTTGATGCAGCCAGTGGACACTGTGGTGAGGGGCATTGCTATCCTACACAATTATTTACAAATTAATTGGACAAGTGGTTGATATTTCTTCCAAGTAGTCTAAACACTGTTCATATGTTTTTGAGAGCAGGCTCCCTAAGTGTGAGATTTTGTCTCAGCAGGAGCTCTAATATCACTGCTCATGAGCAAACAGTGGCATCCAATGCCCCATCAGCATTTTTTTTACAAAGAAAAGTGAACCTACCCCTCAGTTTGGTGTGTAAACAACCCTTTCCCACCTTTAAGGAAGATGTCTGCTTAACACTGAAACCAATGGTCCACAAATTCCTACCTAGACATAGGTTTTTTACAGAAAAAATGCCAAGCCAAGTTACATTCTAAAACTAGAGGTGCTATGTAAACAAGCTGGCCTGGAAACCAAACTCTGCTCTGAAAAGTCATCTTATTTTCACAGATGTAAATGGACCAGTTAAGATTACTTAGAGGAGAAAAAAGAACGAGTCAGCAATTGCTCAAACTTCCCTTTCTCAGACTCTCTCTCTCTCTCTCTTCAATTTTAATCTGATACATAGATTTAAACTCTGATTTCTCTGATTTTTAAGACTCGCAACATAAGTCAAAGACAACAAAAAAAGCTTCTTCCAACACATAAACAACAAGAAAAAAATCAAAGAAACAGTTGGTCCACTAAAGAGAGAAGATGGCAAAGAAGTAACAGACAACACAGACAAAGCAGAGCTACTGAACACATTCTTCGCATCAGTCTTCACACAAAAGGAAACTGCAGCTCAACTACCCAGCAACACAAATATAAAAAAACAGATTTGAAGCAAGACTCAACCTAAGCAAAAATACAGTAAGAGATCACCTATCTGAACTTAACGAATACAAAGCACCAGGACCTGATGGATTACACCCCAGAGTCCTAAAAGAACTAGCGGAAGTCATTTCGGAACCACTGCACCACATCTTCCACAAATCCTGGAACGCAGGGGAACTCCCCGAGGACTGGAAAAGAGCTGATGTGGTCCCCATCTACAAAAAAAAAGGTAAAAAAACAGACCCAGGAAACTACAGACCAATCAGCCTAACATCAATACCTGGGAAAATACTGGAAAAAATAATTAAAAACCAGATCTCACATCATCTAGAAACAAACCAAGTAATAACCAACAGCCAACACGGATTTGTTAAGAACAAGTCATGCCAAACCAACCTCATTTCATTTTTCAACACTGTGACCAAATTAGTAGACCAGCGAAATGCAGTAGACATAATATACCTGGACTTCAGCAAAGCATTTGACAAAGTAGACCACAACCTACTTCTTCATAAGCTAGAAAAAAGCGGGATAGACAGCTATACAACCAGATGAATTAACAACTGGCTGACCAACCGTACCCAGCGAGTAGTCCTCAATGGCTCTAAGTCCACATGGAGAGAAGTAAGCAGTGGCGTACCACAAGGTTCCGTCCTAGGCCCAGTACTCTTTAATATCTTCATAAATGACCTAGATGAGGGAATAGCAGGAGAACTAACCAAATTTGCAGACGATACCAAGCTGGCGGGAGTAGCAAACACCCCAGAGGACAGACTCAAAATCCAGAGGGACCTTGACAGACTCGAACACTCGGCCCAAAACAATAAAATGAAATTTAACACAGAGAAAAGTAAAATTCTACACCTAGGTAAGAAGAATCAAAAATACACATACAAACTGGGTGAAACCACACTCAATAGCAGTGATTGCGAGAGGGATCTTGGGGTCTTGGTAGACAGCCAATTAAATATGAGCCAGCAGTGTGCAGCAGCAGCCAAAAAGGCCAACGCAGTCCTGAGCTGCATAAATAGAGGGATACAATCAAGGACCAGAGAGGTAGTATACCACTCTATAAAGCATTGGTCAGACCACATCTAGAGTACTGCATCCAGTTTTGGTCACCACACTACAAAAAAGACATTGAAACCCTAGAGAAAGTGCAGAAGAGAGCAACCAGGATGATAAAGGGTCTGGAAAATAAAACATACAAAGAGCGGTTGCAGGAACTGAGCTTGGCCAGACTGGCGAAGAGAAGGACCAGGGGTGACATGATAGCAGTGTTCCAATACTTGAGGGGATGCCACAGAGAGGAGGGGGTCAGGTTGTTCTCTATGGCACCAGAAAGCCAAACAAGGAATAATGGATGGAAGCTGACCAAGGAGAGATTCAACCTGGAAGTGAGGAGAACTTTCTGACGGTGAGAGCGATCAACCAGTGGAACAGCTTGCCAGCGGAGGTTGTGAGAGCCCCAACACTTGCGACCTTCAAGGGGAGACTGGACTGCCATCTGTCTCAAATGGTGTAGGAACTCCTGCTTGAGCAGGGGGTTGGACTAGATGACCTACAAGGTCCCTTCCAACTCTAATAATAAATCTAAATCTAAGTTAATGTCTTTGTTTCTATATAATCACAATAACTTTGAGAGCTGGGTTTAAGTAAAAGACACAGATCAGATTGGTAGCAGTTCTGTGAGGGGAATAAACACTGAATGTCTGTAATTCTTAACTATATGAGCTTCATTGAACTCTATAGGTTCAATGTAACTGTTTACAGTGTAATGTTTGATGCTACTTTCTATTTCTGTGACAAGGTTTTTGCTTGAAATTTTCACTGCAGAATTTTGGTGACACATTGAGAGGTAATATTATTTTAAGGAGAGCCTAATCATGATGATATATTCATTGTGATTCTGTACACTGACTTTTCTCTTTCAGACTAATTTCAGGAAAAAAAGTAGTTCCAATCTGAAGAAAAAGTATATTTGTACTGCATAATTACATCTACATCTCTTTCAGATGTAGTTTCTTCCTGTAGTTAAAAAAGATGGAGAGCTAAAAGTAAAGCAGTTAAAATATGGGAAGGAAGGAAGGGAGGGAGGGAGGGAGGGAGGGAGGGAGGGAGGGAGGGAGGGAGGGAGGAAAGAAAGAAGGAAATGAAACCTGAAAAATGAATAGCAGGTACACTTATTAATACATGATGATCCATCAGTTTCTATGCATAGGTGTCTTGTGTATGACTATTATCAATGAAATATTTCTGAAACATACTTTAATTCTTGATTTAATTCTTGACATTCAGTTCAGGGCTACTGAATGAATAATAGGATGATTTTCTTCCAATAATTAAAAATATATTAAACTTTATGTTGAATTTCCTATTTAGTTTAATTTTTATACATTCCTCTCCTAGGCTTTCGGCTACTTTGATTTTTTGTTTAATATGAACACTTTTTTAAAAAAGTAAAAAAAAATCTAAAGACATGCATGGGAAAGGCAAAACTGCTGAAATTCTGCACCTGTAGTGAGTACTCATAACAGTATTATGAAACAAGGGGTCTTCCTTATGCCCCCTTTACTTTAGTTTTTTTGTAACTGCAAGTGAATAGCAAAAGCAGATGCAAACTTTTTCCTTTAACATTAATGATTACCTCTGAATCCCATCCTTCTTCCAGAAAATCAAGATTGATGATCTTAAAATTCTAAAATATATTACATTTGTGTTTTATACTTTTATAACTGTTTCTATTGGACTAAAGGCTATTAATACAATGTTTTAAACAAACAAATATTCCTATAATATAGATCCAACTGGAACAAAGTTTGATTTTTCCAAGCCCACATAGTTCTTCGAATCAGTTTCACACATTTAAACTCACATTTCTTTAGTTACCACGGTATATCATAATAAAGAGGGGAAGGATGCAGTGAAAGACGATCATTGTTGCTGTGGGTTTTGCTGTTACAAAGTGATGTTTGCCCACTGAAATGTAAAAAAAAAATAGCAAACATATGGTGCATTTTAATTCTGCTATGAATCATGCCTGATGGCTTCTCCTATGAATCATGTACAAAATGAATCATAACATAGGCATACCTCATCTCTCTGAAATTAACTCAGCCGTCTCTAAGATTACGCGGTTTATATACCTCACCAATAGACTCCAATAGATTCTTTCAGACTCTTCAAAAATTCAGGCAACTTTTTCTCAATATTTATACTAAATCATTTCTGGGAAGTTTTCTTCTCAGCTTAGAACAAGGAATTGTGTATTCGAACATGAACAAGAGAGTTTGGATACCAAACATAAGGTAGACTTCAGTGAAATTCCATACATTGTTCCGTGTTTAGACTTTTGGCTGTTGTGGAGTTAGCATCAAAATCCCTCAGTGATGCCTGTTTTTGCCATTGTGTTTTACAATGCCAAATTTAAAAAGTGACTCATTCTAGCTCCCAAATGACTAAACCTTAAAAAGACTACAGAGGATTTTTTTGGGGGGGGGCATATGAGTAGGTAACTTTTCCAAGCGTTGCACTGCACATATGAAGAGACTCATATTCATTTCTAAAATCAAATACTACAGGTCTTGTGCGCTTTCCACTGAATCTTAAAACATTGGATTCCCCTCCTCCAAGATTTTAGTTTGAAATATCTTATTAATATTATGTTAACAGTCATAGTTCCAACAGTATCGGTAATGAGGGGGGGAGAAAATTATATCCCCCTAAATGATTTCTTTTTAATGGTTTACAGAAGACAAGGTTGAGAGAGGACCTGATAGCTGTCTTCAAATACCTGAAACACTGTTTGCATTTATTTTTTACTTTTTCTAGAGCTTAAGACTGGAACTAATTGTATGAAATTTCAAAGATGTAGATACAGGTATTAAAAACTCCTGGAGAGTTCCACTGTCAATCAATGGAACAAGTTACTCGCATGCAGTCACCCTTCACTGAGGTTTTCAAATAGAAGTTGGATAGTCATTGATAGTCATATTGGGGATGGTGTGTAGTGAATCCTGCATTGTGCAGGAGGTTGGACTTGATGACCTCTTGGGTGCCTTCCAACTCTGTCATTCTACCATTTCATGAAATATCAGTTAGCAAGTTGATTTTCCAACAGACAGAGGCTTATGTTTGTCCTTTGGGCTGAAAAAATATCCAACCTCAAGGAACTGCTGCTAGGATTTCTCTGTGCTACTGGTTTCCGTTTTTTCGCTTCACGCCAGAATGCTTTTCTGGCGCTATTTGAACTGAGTTCTCTGAAGGTCTTCCTGGGACTCGAAACTGCAGAGTCAGTTGCTCAGACACACGCAAGCGGCACGAAGGGATTGTCACCCCCGCTGGGTGCAGGATGGTGGAAGGGTGCCATTCGGCTGGCTCAGGTTCATCTCCCGGCGGTTATCGGTTTCCTAACCCGCTGGCAGCTTGAGTTCTCTTGTGCTGAGCGCACCTTTACCTGCCAAGCTTGGATTCAAGGTCGGACAGCCCCCCCCCCCCTCGCTCAAGAAATGAACTTTCGGAGAAAGATAGCGGTGGTCTTTGGAAGACACGGGCATTGAACCATTTGTAAACGCCAAATCCGAAATTCTCAAATAAAGGGAAGTAGGTAACAAAAAAGCTTCTCTGTTATCTTTTTTCTTTTCTTCCCAATGAAGTCTTTGAAAGCAGGTGTGGGCTGCTTTTAATCTTAGGCAATAGCCGGCGATATACCATAAACTTCAGTTAGTTAAAAAGAAGGGATGCAGGAATTCTTAATCCCGAAGGAACAAGAGGCAGCAGGCATGCTATACAAGGGAACGGTCAGCAATCCAGCAAAGGTTTCCCTTATGTTCCAGAGCTGCTTCCCACACCCCACCGCCCACCCCCGATTTTACTGTGCACCAGAATATTTCTTCTACCACCACTTCCAAATCATTCCAATCAGAGAGGCTATTGACATCGTACAAAATTTGTAACATGGGATACATGGAAATTAGCAGATTTGGGATCTGCATTTCGTACATTCCCTCCAGTGGCAAAGGGGAAAAAAAGGTTCAGCACGTTCCAGCTCATTTTCTGGGAAGGTGCAATTTACCTAGACCAGTGTTTCTCAATCTTAGCTACTTTAACATACCTGGACTTCAACTCCCAGGATTCACCAGCTAATCAGCTGGCTGGGGAATTCTGGGAATTAAAGTTCACACATCTTAAGTGTGGCAAAGGTTGAGAAACACTTTAAAGGGTTGCAATACATAACCCAATAAACTACTTTATGAGAGCCCAGATTGTGAAATCTGCTTGCTATATAAACCCATAATTTTGGATTATTTCCTTACAATGGAATATTAGGTTGAGGAAACCACTAAGGCTTCCAAACACACTAACAGGAGAAATACATTTCTCAAATCAGGATGAATTAATTTGCTTTCCTGACACAGAGCATGAAGTTGTGCTCTTTCCAAACTGTGGTTCACAATACCCTAAACCAGTGATGGCGAACCTATGGCACGCGTGCCACAGGTGGCACGTGGAGCCATATCTGCTGGCACGCGAGCCGTTGCCCTAGCTCAACTCCAGCATGCATGTGTGTGCCGGTCAGCTGATTTTTGGCTTGTGTGGAGGCTCTGTGAGGGCATTTTAGGTTTCCAGAGGGCCTCCAGGGGGGTGTTTTCGCCCTCCCCAGGCTCCAGGGAAGCCTCTGGAGCCTGGGGAGGGCGAAAAACGGGCCTACCAGGCCCACCGGAAGTCGGGAAATGGGCCATTTCCAGCCTCCAGAGGGCCTCTGCGGGAGCGGGAAAGGCTGTTTTTGCCCTCCCCAGGCATTGAATTATGGATGTGGGCACTCACACGTGCATGACAGCGCGCGCGTGTGCATTTTCGGCACCTGAGGGAAAAAAGGTTCGCCATCACTGCCCTAAACTATAAAGTTACCCAGGCATTTGAAGACAAATGCTACAAATACTGGTTATCCTCAACAGTGCTAAAATTATAACAACAAAAATGCATAATGTTAATAGTGACTAATTTTACATATTGTTTTCTGATCAAATAAGTCCACACAATAAGTCAAAACCAAACAAATCACATTATGGTTTAGTGCAAATGTAAATATACTGCTCTTATTTTGAAATACATAATAATGTATTAATGTTAATAATGTAATGTAATGTAATATTAATAATAATGTAATAATGTTAATATAGTTAATATAGTACGTTCATGAAAGGAATTAATTCATTAATTCACAACTGAGAGAAAAAAGTCTCACCTTTGCTTTTATGACAGGATCAGTATTCAGAAAGTCTTTTTCTAAAGTCTTAAGCTTATAGCCAAGTAGGTCCAGTGGACTTATACTGCTCCCATAATATTACAGTTTTGTTCCTTAGTCCATTCTTTTGGGTAAATTAAGGCAATGAATGCACTCATATACATACATTTAAAATGCCATTGCTGATCAAACTACAAATATAGGAAGATTGTTTTAATCTCTATTTTAAGGAGAGTAAAATTATTTCAAACTTTTTCTGGCTTTAACCTTTTCCTTTAAACCTTTTCCCATTGATATCTGCATAGCAGTTGCATAATACTAACTTTGATGTAAAATCACATTGGAAAGAAAATTGGATCATCAAATGCCCAGACTCTTCTCAGCTGAAATAAGACAACTTTGGTAAATCACATTCAATTTTCCAATCAATACTAAGATAAACTAGAACTTGAGATATGATTTGCAATAGCTTATTTTAATATCCCTCTCTCTCCTCAGATGCTGTTGGTGAGCAAGATGTCAATTCGGCTGAGAATATGGATGACACTGAAGACAATGAGGAATTTCTAGAGAAGCTCATATCCATTACCTCCAAGAGTTTACCGAAACTGGAGATAGAGGAGCGATACAACATAACCAGAGAGCTAGGGAATGGCTCCTATGGACATGTTCTACAGGTTCAGCATCGTGAGAGAGGTAAGAGTATATAAATGTGGTAAACATTTGATTGGATTTAAATAATATGGATAGCCAGGAAGACCCAACCTTTGTTTGCCAATATATCTGTTGGCGCATCTCAGGGTCCCCATTTCCATTATTTCTCAGGTTCTTTCAATAAAAAAATAAATCTCTGGAAAACCGGTATTCTATTTTTGGTATGGAAATCTATGAAAAACTGGTATTCCATTTTTTGGCAAAATTTGAAGGGCTGCCACAAAGAAGAGATGGTCAACCTATTTTCCAAAGCACCCAAGGCAAGACAAAAAACAACAGATGGAAATCAATGAAAGAGAGATCCAATCTATGTAGAATTTAGGAGAAATTTCCTGACAATGAGACCAACCAATGGAACAGCTTGCCTTCAAAAGTTGTGGATGTTCCATTACTGGAGGCTTTTAAAAAGAGATTGGGCAGCCAACTGTCTGAAATGATTCGGGGTGTCCTGCTTGAGCAGAGGGTTGAACAACTTTCAACTTTGATATTCTGTGTTCTATGTTCTAAAGAACAAAGGGCTAGCCTGATGTGCTAAGGAGTATCTTGAGGAACTGATAGGAAGTAGGGGAATGTCCTTATTAGTTTATCTTCTGGAAGATGCTTGTTTTGAGCATGGTCATGCCCTATCAGCAGGTGACATGGAAGCCATAGCTTCTCAGGATGAGGTTTATCTAAGAAACTGTCTGCAGGTGCAGTGAGGGCCAACACAGCTTTGCCTCTCTTTGAATCCAAATATTAGCTATCTTTATTTAGCCCTTTGTGAACAAAATTTGGGAGCCATAAATTCATTTGGAATATTTTTAAGCCTATCATGTAGCACAACACGGCCAACAGGAAATGCCTGCACCAAATAACTTCCATTGTGTATTCAGCAAAGGTGCCAATATTGGTTCTGAAGCAGTTTTCCCCACACCAAATACAAACAATATACATTTCTAGACTAGCCTATGGTTCATTTTAACCATGGAGTATTGAGCAAGACAGTGATAATGTTAATCCATAAATCTTGATTTATAAATTCCAGTGGCTGGATTTACACAACACACTAAGCCAAAACTGAACAAATCTTTTTCTATCTTAGCATCATGTATGAAGCCAGATCATGATATATCATGCTATTGTTTATCTGAGTTTATTCTGTTGTCCGATAGGTACAGATTTATGAAGATCATATTGGAAAGTCTTATTCACAGGTTCCCTATTTAAGAATTTACTTAAATGAGGAATTTAAGGGTTCCTTAGGTTGGGATTAAATTTTTATTTCATCAAGTCTTGACTTGGATTGAGTTTAGCTTGCACTGCTTGTTGCTCTCATCCAGCTCACACTGCCTGCAATTAATTAACTGTGTCATCCCAGGCATGTGGACAGCTGCCAACAAGCAGGTGCTGCTTTGACAAAGCAAAACCCAGCAAATAGAGCAGCAAATTGGCTAACTTCCCAACTGTAAGGCATACAGAAGGAAACAATCCTTAAGAAAAATGAAAATGAATGGCAGATTGCCCAGCATCCATGCAAGAAAATTCTGAGCACAGAATATGGATGTTTGCTTTTTCCACTATTATATAGATTTCCCTTATTGTTTAATTAACTAGCTTCACAGTGCCACCTAGTGGGATGCAGTAACACCTCCAAGTTTGGGAGTTTGATCTTCAAATATTTTCCCCTCCTCTCCTGTTTGGCTTCCAGTCCTGGGACTCTATGAAGGTCCCCCCCTGATGTACTGACTGAGACTACTTAGTTTCAGAATCCAGACCAGAATCCAGAACCAATCAGATATTGCTAAGATATCGATACACATAAAATAACAAATGTGTCAACATTAACCTCTATACTCCATATCTTTTGATTCCAAAACCCCTTCCTTTGAACCAATATGACTTTAAGGATGTCAGAAACAGCTAACTAACTAACAAACAAACAAACAAATTGCAGATAAGCCAAAAGCATATGTTTTCCCATTTCTCTCTCTCCTTTAAAATGGACTCTGGATGGGAGAGGGCGAAGATTGCCTTGTTTGATATTGCTTGGAAGCTTATTCTGCGGAATCAAAACAGCATTGAATTAGTCAGTTTTCAGTGTAAATATTTCTAGCAGCTCTAAAAGATGCCCATGTTCTGCAAAGAGAGAAGACGTCTGAAATAGCTGCATTTCATCAGCTTGTCTGCATCTATTAGCACATCTGCAGGAAATCCCAGTCATGTCTAGTCTCTTTCTTCCTCTGCAAGGCTTTGTTAAAGCTGTTATGGGTCAGCCTCATACTTTTTGAAAAAAAGGAACTATTATATGATTAAGAAAATTAACATTACCAGATGTAAGGCCAAGGCTTTTAAAGTTTATTTGCAGGTCAAAATGCAAAGATCACTAATGTATCTGTCTGGTTTTACGGGATTAAAATCTAAAAATAATATTGTAAGCAGATCAAGATTTCCGAAAGGTTTCTCCTGTAGCATTTAAAATACTGTGCAAAACACAATATAATGCTGCATCTGATTATTATTATACTATCAGTATCAGTCAGCCAGTTTGGTGTATGGTTAAGGTACAATCTAAAGAACAAAACAAAATAGAAGTCTGTATTCCTGTTCTGCCTTGGGCATATGTATCAGAGGTGGGATCCTACCTCTGATTGCCGGTGCGGTTAATTGCTGACTTCGCGGCAGAGCCGAAGACTCTGCTCGAGCCTGCTCCCGTTCGCGGAGCGGGAGCCTTTCCCGGGCGCTTTCCCCGCCCGCATGGATGCCGCCAATGGCGTTCTTTTGCCCTCCGCGCATGGTCCCGGCAATCAGAGGTAGGATCCCACCTCTGATATGTATGTATGTATGTATGTATGTATGTATGTATGTATGTATGTATGTATATATATATATATATATATATATATATATATATATATATATATATATATATATATATATATATATATATATATATATATATATATATATATATATATATATATATATATAAACTGGTGCTACATTTGTTGACTACAATATAGCACTTCAGCATCCCTTAATTTATTGGCATATATCCTTGCTTGCAGGAACCTCAATGGCTTTGAAACTGATGTCCAAGGAACACACAGGGAGACGGGAGTTCCTGTGGGAATATTGTATTGCTCTCTGCCTCTCTTCACACCCTACACTTCTTCGAACCATTGGCAGTGCTTTTGAATCATCTACTCATTATGGATTTGCACAGGAGCTAGCACCAGCTGGAGATCTCTGCAGCATCCTGAACTCAGGGGTATAAAAGTCTAAAGACTTTAAGGACACCACAACTGGCAAGATCTCATCAAGCATGGGATATGATAGGGTGATATGTTTTGAGTAGGTACAAGAGGAGAATTAAGGGTAAGGTAATTATTAGATAAAAGAAGAGTTTGCAGCAAGTTTTTCAACTGTGTTACAAATCCTGCTTGTAATTGCAGGGAGAATGTTTTCAAATTGGCTCCACTGAAATCCTGGGAATTTTGTGGAGCTTTTCTCTAATTCTATTTCTCTTTTTTTCAACAGGAGGGACTTCCTGAGGTGCAAGTGAAACGGTGTGCAGCTCAGTTGGCTGATGCCCTGGATTTCATGCATGGCAAAGCCCTGGTACACCGGGACATAAAACTAGATAATGTGCTGCTTTTTGGCCAAGAATGCCAGCAGGTGAAATTAGGTGACTTTGGCCTGACACGACTGGAAGGCACCCACATATCTGCTATGTCTGCTGTCTTGCCATATTCCCCACCAGAACTGTGCCTGCTAGAGAGGACAGAGTCTCTAGCTCTGGATTCAAGCCTTGATATTTGGGCCTTTGGAGTGCTGCTCTTCTGTATTAGTACTGGCTGCATCCCTTGGGATATGGCAATGAGCCCTGATCCTAAGTTTGAAGAATTTAGCATCTGGCAAAATCGCACAATACCAGGTGAGGCTCCAGGCCTGTGGAAAGTTTTCACAGCTACTGCCTTGCGGATGTTCCACCGCATCATGGCTCTTGACCCTAACCGTCGTAGCCCTGCTATTGAAGTGAACAAATACTTGCATTTGCCTTGGCGAGTGGCTACTTCTGAAAAGTCTCAGGATGATTTGTTGAAGACAATTAGTTCTGAGGCCTGCCTTAAGGGACCTAGTGAGGACAATATTGAACTGGGCAGAAACCCCAAGGAGAATTGCCTCCAGCAAATGCAACCCGAAGTAATTCCCCCAGAAAAAACTCATACCATACAGATGGGTCCCAATCCTGGAAGCAATCCCAGTCCACATGAAGGTTCAAGTCTAAATGGACCTGGGCTTGAGCCCTGAAGAAAGTATCAGTTCTGAAAATAATGGCTCCTTTCATCAGGGAAAGACAAGAAGGACTCCAGCTGTCTTACCTTCTTCCTATTAAGGAAGAGTAGAACTAGTCACTCCATAGGGAGATTTTCAGAATAGGAGTGCTCAATTGTATAGTATCAATGTAGCATCATGATACCTAGAAACAGTTCTAGAGAATTTTTTTTCTGGAATAGCCATCCTTTTTTCCTTGTTTTTTTTTTAATAGTACATCCAGATAATGCAACAAAAAGAAATAATTGTGATTCAGTATTTCTAGCTTTATTATGGATTTTTTTAAATATCAGATTTGAAAGAAGGTGCAGTAGCCTATCTAGTTCTGAACTTCTCAGAATGCTATTCTTTTAATATCTTCCACTTTGCAGTCCTATGGCTTTTTCTTGCATTAATTATGCATTGTTTAATTACTGCATATAACATTATATAAAAATTGTTTGCATTAATGCATTAATTCCTGGATGGGAATTATTGATCAATAGATTCTAAAAAAAATGAATAGCTTCCTGAATGTTCTAAAATTGGAAACTTTTCATTAATGATTTCCTTGAATTCTATTTACTTTTTTCTTTTCTTTTTAAGAAGGATTAGGCTCCTTCAAAGTTTCTTTCTTCTAATAGTTGAAAAGAACATATTTGTCACAGGAACAGACACTATAAATGCAGAAATTCAGGGAAGATAATAATATAGTAATAGTCTTTCATCACAAATGGCAAGTGAAACTAACAGCCTACAGTAAGAATTAATCTGTAACCTGTAAATTAACTTTTAATTGAGTTTTAAATAACTTTTGCTCAATTAGATAAATAAATATAAGTGGATCTTTTGCACAGGGAAAGGGTATTTGTACATAATATAGTGACACTTTATTTGCATGGAATTTTTACATTATTTCTGCATGAAACAATTCACAAGGAAGTAATATTTTTGCAGTGTAAAAGGGTTCTAATATGGAAGCATCCAAAGTCTTATGTTTTACATCTGTAGCAATGGCCTAATCATTGAACCAAAAAGGGTAAATAATCTTTGGGAAGTATGATATCTGAAGTAATGAGTTACATAAGATACATTATATTTGTTTATTTGATTGTATCATTGAATTTCTATAATAAATTATCACAAAAGCTGGCTGCTTGGGAAGAGCTGAATGTCACGGGGTTCCAAATTAATTGAGAATTTCTTGCAGAGGGAACATAATTCCTATTCTAGACCCTAGAGTTTTTGAGTGAGATGGTGACAGTTGTGGAAACAGGTATTCAATTACCTTACTAGGAGCTCTTTCCTTTTGATGTATTTTTTTAAAATAAAGATTGGACCTGCAGCCAACTGTTGAGAAAAGAAATGTCTTTTCCCTTATCCTGTTGCATAAATCCAAAAGGTTTATATATTAAAGTTAAATTTTGCTTAGGGCAGAAATGTAGCACCAGTAAATTTCTTTGTGTCACACAGAAATATAATACAATGTCATAATGATTCCTCCTTTCATATGGAGGACTTCATATACTTAAAGCTGGTTAGAGCTCTCTGTGAAAAAATGAGATCTCAATTAGCAAAAAGAGTAATTTCAGACTATTTTGCCTCCCTTTATATTAGAATTCTATTTGCATCTGTTTGAATTTCCTTAGTTAGTCTGGTGTAGATTTTTTTTTCTACACACTTTCCTAACTAACAACTTTCGTTCCTATCGCATTCCCACTTATTTTTCATATTTATTATTTTGCAATTCCTAACAAAAATGTTGTTTGAATGATTTTAGCCTGCTGCGCTATTGGTGAAATACAGTCAGAAATTTGCAATAAAACTTCTAAGGTGCAATCAAACAATCAAAAATTAAAAGTAACATTAAAAAAATACTCTCAAAATATGTGTGTGTGTATGCGCGCACGCATGTGAGTGTGTGTCTGTTGGAGCTGCCCAAATCTCATGGCTGAAAAAGTTCCAAAGTAATGGTACTGCAAAAGGAAAAGATCATCTGTGAGTTTCCATAAACCCTACCTCCCCCACATGGGAAATTATTAACAGGTTCTCCCCAGGAATATTGCAATCAGTGAGTTGAAATCAGATACAGGCAGTCCTGAACGAAAACATGAATCAAAATGTTGCTAGGTCTTCTAACCTTCTGAGAGGAATACATCAGCTTACTTTAATCCAGAGAACTGTTCCATGCCCCAGGCTACTCCATTCCATTTCTTCTGCTATTTTTATTTTCAATTGACTTATTGGATTACATATCATCATGGTTTCTGTTCCATTCTTCACAAAGCAATATGAAGCCATCCACAATAAGTTTTATTTCTGCTAAACTCAAAGGAACACAATGAAGAGTACCCACTGTCCTGCTGACCAGCAAATGTATGGTAAATCAATCACATAATCCAGGGGTGTCAAACTCGATTTTATTGAGGGCCACATCAGGGTTGTGTTTTTGACCTTGGGGGGCCAGGGTGGGTGAGGCCAGAGTGGGCATGGCCATCTTGACATCACTCATGTCAGGGAGTGCCTGTGGTGGTCTGAGCGCTCTGCCAGCAAAAATGGGCTCCCGAGCTCCATTTTTGGCTAGGACAGCTTCCTGCAATCCTCTGCCAGCGAAAACAAAGCTGTCAGAGGCACCGTGGGTCGGTCCTTCACTGTTTCCAGGGCGGGCCTGCAGGCCAGATCTAAGACTACATGGGATCGATCCAGCCCACGGGCCTTGAGTTTGACACCTCTGACATAATCAATCAATCTACCCTGCTCTTTGAGTTACAAGTAGTAATAAAAATTCCAAAAGAAAATAAATTTCTGGTTCTAACCTTCCATATTTTTTAGTGTGCGTTGTGTGCATTTTTCTTGTATACAAAAAAAATCTGAGCAGTTGGTATGAAGTGACGTCCACCTGCCAAACTGGCGTTCCTCTGCTTCATTTAAAAGCTTGTTGCAAGCTGTGAAAGTGAAACTATTATTATGTTGCTATTTTTGCAAACAACTGCTGTTCCCAATAATTATAACCATAGATGCATATTTCCATGGTGGCTGGAATGGAGTAATAGGAATGCCTTCTCAACAATACCTATGAACAGGAACTAAGAATTGGATGCTGAGGCTCTATGCTCGGAGAGATTGAAGTAACAGTTGGCATGAATTTTAGAATAGGAGGCCCGACGGAGTTAAGTTAAATAGATGATTTAAAAAAAACAGTGATTCAAAGTAGTGGGGGGGAGCTTGTTCTGGTTTCAGGTAAATTTTTGAGACCAAGAAATAAGTTAATAAAACAGTTAATCTTCTCGTCTCCCATTATAAACGAGTTTATAATATATTTAGTATAAACTATATACCTTGGAACCTATTGCTCTTTTTCTGCTAGAATAGCAACTGAATTTGTTCTTTAAAAAATACTATACACTTATAATTCCTTCTTATTTCTCAGCAATATTCCAAGCAATGATAAATGCTGTTTAGAATTGTTTCAGAAGTTTATCCAGAATGCAGTTTGGGCAGCTAGTCTGGTCTGTGTCACCCATCCTTTTTATCATGTAATACACACAGTGCTATTCTCCAACAAAGGAGGCCACAGAAAGAATGCATTGCAGGAGTTTTCACACTTTCCCCTTGCATCGAGACAAGAGCTGCCATGATATATTGGCACATCAAAAATCAGTCGGTAAAGGGGATATCAAAAAGAAAATGTGAGTGGACAAGACACATTTTTTGCATCTGTCTTTACACAAAGGGAGAAAACAGTCCAACCTATCAAAAACAGCATCACAAAAAACATATTAGGAACACAAGTTAAAATAGGGAAGAAAATGGTAAGTGAACACCTGTCTACCCTAGACGAATTCAAATCACCAGGACCAGATGGATTACACCCCAAGGTTCTGAAGGAACTGGCAGACGAGATCTCAGAACCACTGAACTATATCTTTCAAAGATCCTGGAGCACCGGGGAACTGCCAGAGGACTGGAAAAGAGCTGATGTAGTTCCCATCTTCAAAAAAGGAAAACAAACAGATCCAGGAAACTACAGACCCATCAGCCTGACCTCAATACCAGGGAAGATTTTGGAAAAGATAATCAAGCAATGAATCAATGAACACCTAGAAGCAAACAAAGTAATAACCAAAAGCCAACATGGGTTTGTCAAAAACAGATCATGCCAGACTAATCTTATTGCATTCTTTGATAAAGTGACAAAATTAGTGGACCAGAGGAATGCTGTCGATGTGGTTTACTTGGACTTCAGTAAGGCATTTGACAAAGTAGATCATAACCTACTACTAGATAAAGTAGAAAAATGTGGGTTAGACAGCATCACCACCAGATGGATTCGAAACTGGCTAACCAACCGCACTCAACGTGTAGTGCTCAATGGAACTGCATCTACATGGAGGGAAGTATGCAGTGGAGTACCCCAAGGCTCTGTTTTAGGCCCAGTACTCTTCAACATCTTCATCAATGACTTGGACGAGGGGATAGACGGGGAACTCATCAAATTTGCAGATGACACCAAACTGGCAGGAATAGCCAACTCTCCAGAAGATAGGCTCAAGATACAGAAGGATCTTGACAGACTTGAACATTGGGCGCTATCAAACAAAATGAAATTCAATGGTGATAAAAGTAAGGTTCTACATTTAGGCAAGAAAAACAAAATGCACAGGTACAGTATATGTGGTACCTTGCTCAACAGTAGTAACTGTGAGAGGGATCTTGGAGTCCTAGTGGACAACCATTTAAATATGAGCCAGCAGTGTGCAGCAGCTGCCAAAAAAGCCAACACAGTTCTAGGCTGCATTAACAGAGGGATAGAATCAAGATCACGTGAAGTGTTAATACCACTTTATAATGCCTTGGTAAGGCCACACTTGGAATACTGCATTCAGTTTTGGTCGCCACGATGTAAAAAGGATGTTGAGACTCTAGAAAGAGTGCAGAGAAGAGCAACAAAAATGATTAGGGGACTGGAGGCTAAAACATATGAAGAACGGTTGCAGGAACTGGGTATGTCTAGTTTAATGAAAAGAAGGACCAGGGGTGACATGATAGCAGTGTTCCAATATCTCAGGGGTCGCCACAAAGAAGAGGGAGTCAAACTTTTCTCCAAGGCACCTGGGGGTAGAACAAGAAGCAATGGGTGGAAACTAATCAAGGAGAGAAGCAACTTAGAACTAAGGAGAAATTTCCTGACAGTTAGAACAATTAATCAGTGGAACAGCTTACCTCCAGAAGTTGTGAATGCTCCAACACTAGACATTTTTAAGAAGATGTTGGATAACCATCTGTCTGAAGTAGTGTAGGGTTTCCTGCGTAAGCAGGGGGTTGGACTAGAAGACCTCCAAGGTCCCTTCCAACTCTGTTGTTATTATTATTATTATTATTATTAAGACAAAATTGTAACTGAGTACTAACATAAATACTATTCTTTGATGAATCAACCTCACTGACCCTGGATTATCCTGAAAAAACTAAACAGAGTTTGGATGAGAGATTTAGAATAGAATAGAATAGAATAGAATTTTATTGGCCAAGTATGATTGAACACACAAGGAATTTGTCTTAGTGCATAAACTCTTATAAACTCTAGAGCAGTGGTTCTTAACCTGGGGTACATGCACGCCTGAGGGTGTGAGAGAGCATTTCCAAGGGTGCGAGAGAAATTTAAAAAAAAAAATTAAAAAAATACGAACGAGGTGACCGTGTTTTTATGTTATATAGTAATATAATATATATATAATAATAATATTATATTATGGTGAAGAGCTGATAGGGAAGAGAACCTTGTGGCCTAGAGGTTAAAACTGCTGCCTTACAAGCAGACTGCTCAGGTTCAAATCCCATTAAGGGTATGGCTATCTGACGAGAGCAAAATAGTTCAAAATATATCTATAATAGTCTCCCTTTATTTTCATTTATCAGCAAAAAATGTTACATTATATATATATATGTGTGTGTGTAACATTTTTTTGCTGATAATACGACAGAAAAAACGTATGTATGTGTGTGTGTGTGTGTGTGTGTGTGTGTGTTATATAGTAATATATATTGTAAATAAACATGGCATTTGTTTATGCAATAAATGTTTTTCTTAAATAAAAAACATACACACATTTTTAAGAAGGTGCAAGAGCTTATTTTCAGATTCAAGGGGGTGCGGACCACTAAAAAGGTTAAGAACCACTGCTCTAGAGGGGAAAAAATGGTATTAAATCACTTCAGTATTGTTGCCAAGACAATTGAATGGATATGGTGGATATGTGCATGAGTGCAGTCATCAGAACTCCAGTGATATTTCCTCACCAGATTTAATACACACACTCTTGCAATGATTCATTTTACCTGACAGTTCAACTGATTTCCAGGTTTAAAATAAATTTTTAAAATGAGCAATCTATAATTAAATCTCTCATATGCAGTCAGATTGTTAAGGATTGTCCCTAGCACCACAATTTTTGCACATATCTTGTTATTGTTAGTTGCAAAATCATGTCCAACCCATTGCGACCCCATGGACAACATTCATCCAGGCCTTCCTGTCTTCTACCTTCCCCCGGAGTCCATTTAAGCTCACACCTACTGCTTCAGTGACTCCCTCCAGCCACCACATTCTGTGTCATCCCCTTCTTCTTTTGCCCTCAATCTTTGCCAGCATTAGGCTCTTCTCCAGTGAATCCTTCCTTCTCATTTGGTGGCCAAAGTATTTGAGTTTCATCTTCAGGATCTGGCCTTCTAAAGAGCAGTCAGGGTTGATCTCCTCTAGGACTGACCCGTTTGATCGCCTTGCAGTCCAAGGGACTCGCAGGAGTCTTCTCCAGCACCATAGTTCAAAGGCCTCAATTCTTTGGCACTCAGCCTTTCTTATGGTCCAACTTTCAGAGCCATACTGGGAAAACCATAGCTTTGACTATACGCACTTTTGTTGGCAGGGTGATGTCTCTGCTTTTTAATATGCTGTCTAGATTTGCCATAGCTTTCCTCCCCAGGAACAAGCATCTTTTAATTTCTTGGCTGCAGTCCCTATTTGCAATGATCTTGGAGCCCAGGAAAATAAAATCTGTCACTACCTCCATTTCTTCCCCATCTATTTGCCAGGAATTGAGAGGGCCAATGCCATGATCTTAGTTTTCTTAATGTTGAGTTTCAAGCCAACTTTTGCACTCTCCTTCTTCATCCGCATTAAGAGGCTCTTTAGTTCCTCTTCACTTTCTGCCATTAGAGTGGTATCATCTGCATATCTGAGGTTGTTGATATTTCTCCCGGCAATCTTAATTCCAACTTTTGATTCATCTAGCCCCACCTTTCCCATGATGTGCTCTGCATATAAATTAAATAGGCATGTGACAGTATACAGCCTTGCCGGACTCCTTTCCCAATTTTGAACCAATCAGTGGTTCCATGTCTAGTTCTCACTGTTGCTTCTTGACCCACATATAGGTTTCTCAAGAGACAAATAAGATGGTCTGGTACTCCCATCTCCTTAATAACTTGCCACAATTTGATGTGATCCACACAATCAAAGGCTTTAGCATAGTCAATGAAGCAGAAGTAGATGTTTTTCTGGAACTCCCTAGCTTTCTCCATGATCCAGCGTATGTTGGCAATTTGATCCCTAGTTCCTCTGCTTCTTCGAAATCCTGCCTGTACTTCTGGTAGTTCTTGATCCACATACTGCTGGAGCCTAGCTTGTAGGATTTTAAGCATAACTTTACTAGCATGTGAAATGACTGCAATGGTGCAATAGTTTGAACATTCTTTGGTATTGCCTTTCTTTGGAATTGGAATGTAAACTGACCTTTTCCACATATTTGCTGAACCACAAGCTGTGGTTTACAAGCTACAGTTGCTAGGATATGTAGAACATGCTAATCCAGAACCAAATGCATCATATTTTGCCTTAACATTCATAGAGGCAATATTTTCTGGCTTCTTGGCCATACAGAGGGAGAGCAGTGGTGTCAGGATTATAGCACTGGGAATGAAATAGACAGTATTAAGCTCAGGGTGGTAGTATTGGCAATGTGGGAAGGACTTAAAATTCAAAATGGGAATGTTAAGTCTCACAGAATCTTTAATTTAAAATGCCACCCCCACAATCTATGTTATGGTTCACGTATGAATAGAAGGCCTTTAGTGATAGGTATTATCATCTACTAATGCCTGCAGCCAAAAGCATGGGCTTAGAGGTCAAGTGTGGGGAAGGTAAGTTGGGAAGTTGAATACTGCAAGGCAGGATTCTTGGGATTGATTTGCTGGTTAGTTTAGGGAAGTTAGGCAGGACTTTGTCAGTGTGTCTGAGGTTACTTCTATTTTTTTTATCAAGTTGGCCTTCAAAGAGGGCAGCTGAGCTGAGAAAGTTCATTGTGAGGTAGATGGAATGTTGAAGTCATCAGTTGGTGGAGGAGAGGTTGGAGGTTCTCTATGTAGCAATTTCCTTCCAAGGAGCCTGCCCTTGGTTATACTCTGAGCTGGTGAGCAGGCTTCTTGACGGGATAGGAATTTACGGCTTAGAGGTGATAAGATCTTCTTCCCTGGAAACTAATCCTTCTCAAATAAAACACGATTATAAAGTCTAAGTAACAAAAATATTTATTTCAGTAGAAAAATATAACACCTAATCTTGCGATCTAAGAAACACTCGTCCTCCCTCATCGGAGAACAAAGACGGAAGGAAGGAAGGAATCAAAAGGAAGGTTATACATGCATAGATCACCCATCACATGACTGCTTTGCTAGGAATGTTTTGAAATACCGTAGAGTGTAGAATATGAGCACAGCTGACAATCAAAAATCACATCGTGACACTTCTGCACCCTGGTTTGATGGGATTGCAGGCAGCTTTGTTTGAGGGCAGGAAAGATAAGGTAAATTTGTGTTGAGGAGATTATGAAAAGAGATAACTGGGTTTCACCCTGGTCGTGTCCACAAGACAGGGAGGAAAAGGGTGTAACTTCAGTTTTGTTCGTTAGATGTATTTTCTCCATTACACCTTTAATCGGTTTTTTAGCAGTACTAATTTTTAAAATAATTTAATAATAGATTAAACTCACTCTAGAAAAATACCTTCTTTTGTATTCCATGCTTGGAGATATACTAGCTCACCAACTGTGAACTTGGGAGAATCCCAGTATCAGCTTTTTCTAGACCAGGGGTCCCCAAACTTGGCAACTTTAAGACTTGTAGAATTCAACTCCCAGAATTCTCCAGCCAGCTTGAAGTCCACAAGTCCACAAGTCTAAAAGTTGCCAAGTTTGAAGACCTGTGTTCTAGACCAAGTCAACTGAAGGGTCAAAATTAGGACACGGACATCATCACTCATTTGGAGCATCAACTATTTCAAATCTTACCAGTTTAGCCTACCTGTAGATTTGTGTAGAGTATTCTTTTCCCCCCCAAGTTAAAGAATTTTATTTGCTACGTTTTGCCAGTACTGCATTTTTCTGTAAAAATTTTAAAACAATTTTTTTTCATAATTTCCCTCTTCATGGGAAGTTTGTACTAGAGAGGCCTCGGCCTTTCCCACTTATCAGATCTAAGGACACTAATTGTTAATAACCTCACATATGTACTGAAAGTTCTTTCTCTAATTGACACTTAGTACCTTTTTCATGATCTCACTCGGCTGGAAATAACATGTTTGACAAACTGAGGTCTAAAATATGTATTACTTGAAACTTCATCTTCTTGTGCTTAGTGATGAAACAATCTGTATATTGGATAATGTTTTTTTAGGGTGGACTGAAGCAGCTCAGATACTTGTACATGAATCTATTTTGGTTGTTTTTGTTACAAAGCCTGATTTATCAACTGGGCATTAAGCAAGAAAGATGCTTATGTGCCTAATATATTAGAAAAGGGACTACCATGAACCATCAAGCTTCTGAAGGAAAGATGGAACAAAAATTCAGTCAGGCTCTTCAGATGCCAGTATAAATAAAATCATACCATGGTCTCAGAACATAAAATATTTACATCTCTTGATCCCTAACATCATGTTGCCTGATACTGTCCCTCAAATTCTTCCAAAGGAAAATTTGGGGCCCTGGATCTTTAGGCCAGTCTAGATAAGCCTTCCTCTTTACCTCTTTACCAGCTTGGCTGGATGATGACAGGTTGAGAGCTTGTATCATGTTCCATAAACAGTAGGATCTTTGTGTCCTCTTGTTCAGCCAAAAGACAGTACGTGACCAGATTCATCTCAAAAGAGGAAACTGGCCAGGACATGACAGCTGATCACAAAGAAGGTCTTATGGATGTTATAAAGACTTTCCATAATATTATCCACAATGGCTTTGTCTACCATTAACTCTCAGTTTTGCAATCAAGAGTTTCAGGAAGGGAGGGCCTGTCTGTTCCATGTCAGGCACCAGTTGCCATAATACCCATTCTTGGCTCAGACTGAACCAAGTAGAGGGACATCACAGTTGAGGGAGCAAAAACACTGGGAAAAGACTCTTGGTATCCTCTCTAATAATAAAGGAAAAAGCTTCAGCCTTGGGAACAATTTTTCATAACAACTACAAAAAACAACAACAAATATAATATATATATTGTGTATATTTACAAACACAAACTTGCACCTGCTTTTGAAGTGTAGTTATTGGCTTGCTGAATGAAATGCAGTTTGGTTTTTAAGCCAACATCAATTGTCTACCCTTGATCTAAAGCAGGGTTTCTCAACTTCAGCCACTTTAAGCTGTGTGAAGTTCAACGCCTGGAATCCCCCAGCCTGCTGATCTAAAGAGAACAGAAGCTCTAAACTTTCTATAATTCCTTTGAAATATAATATGAGCTAATGAATGACAAATGATGAGCTACTGCCTCATCCTAGGACTGTCATCGCAGCAGAGCATAAACACAGGCATATTTAGATAACCCACTCCTTACAAATTTTTGCCATACCAACAGCTCCTTAAGACCCTCAGAGGAGGAACCTTATAGCCTAAGCTTAGCCTCTCCATAACAGTAGCAAACTTGCAAATAACTTAGTCTTATAAGCACATCTTTACAACCCTGCCATTTAAAAGCAAATATGATAAAATTCAAGTTAATGAGAAATGTGAATTACAATGTTGTGGGACCCAAAGGATGCATAATATGGATCTGGGAAACACATATTTGTTCTGGTTTTCCATTTATTTATTACACTTATTTGTTTTGTAAACCTCCTGATAAAGCTTATCTATGTAGTGTGAAATCTAGATCCACAGACATCACTAAACATTTATATAATTTGGTAATTTGGAGATTTTTAGTTTTTAAGAAGTAACCCAGAAAAGGAGTAAAAACCTGTTAAGAATTCCTTTCCCCTCTTAATCATAATACTCAAATTGCATGTTAGGCTATTTTTCTTTTCAGTACTTTATTTCAGCAAACCAATCTTTATCCTAACTGCCTTTCAGTTAGTCAATTTTAGCACTCGCAATTTAAAAAAAAGTCTTCAGGTCTCTTTCTCTTTTTAATGTATATTTTGCCTGGAAAGAAGAAGAAATGAAAGCATCTGTATAAAAGCAAAGGAGATCAAATGGAAGATGACAATATGACAATATAGGGCCTATATTATAGGCCAATGATGGCGAACCTATGGCTTGCGTGCCACAGGTGGCACGCGGAGCCACATCTGAGGGCACTCGAGGCCTTGCCCTATGTCAGCTCCAGGGCGCATGCGCGCGCTGGCCAGCTAATTTTTGTCCTTCTTTTTGGCCGTTTTCGCTTTCCTCAGGCTTCAGGAAAGCCTCCTGAAGCCTGGGGATGGCGAAAAATGGCCCAACTGAAAGTTCACATATGCGTCACCCCCCAGCCTCCTTTTCGCTGTCAGGGGTCTTCAGAAACTTCTTTGGTTTTGAACAGTTGCAGCCAGGCCTCGCACACCTTGGCCCATTTCTTCTGCAGCCGGGAAGGATTTCCTGAAGGCCTGTGTAGCCGATAACAGAGCTGCAGATCGATCCGGAGCTCTGTTATCGGCTACACAGGCCTTCAGGAAAGGCCTTTAGGAAAGGCCTCTGCAGCTGATAACAGAGCTCCGGATCGATCTGAAGCTCTGTTATTGGCTACACAGGCCTTCAGGAAAGCCTTGCAGGCTGCACAAGAAATGGGCCGAGGTGTGCTAGGCCTGGT